>SJYA01001014.1:975725-1072280 GCA_006410615.1 Neotragus moschatus | reverse complement strand
CCTCTTTGTCTTATATCCTTCCTTCCTATCCTACCTGCCTGGCCACACTGGTTTCCTGTCTGTTCCTGCAACATGCCCCCTCCAGACCTTTGCAGTTGCTGTTCACTTTGCAAGGAGCACATTTTCCTCAGCCTGACGGCTTCTCATCTCTAGGGGATCATTACAGGGCCACCTGGTCAGAGAGACCTCTGTGGCAGCCTCCTAAATTGTGGGCCCACTGCTGGTTCTCTCTCAGTGTGCTGCTTGTTTCCATTGTGCTCTCATTGCATGAACTAGATCCTTGTGTGATTTGTTTCTCCCTTCTTCTGGAGTGAAAGCTTATTGAGGCATCAGCATTCTCTGGTTTTTTCAGCATCATCAAATCTCTGGTGCCTAATACAGTGTCCACACATAACTAGTCATGGGCAAATATTTGTTGAATAAATGGGCATTGCTCTAATCACATTACTGCTAGTGTAAAAGCACAGATGACTTTATATATACATAATAAGATTTTTATTGAAGTATAGTTTCTATATGGTATTGTATAAGTTTTACAGGTATATGATATAGCAATTCACAATTTTTATAAAGATCAAACTCTATTTATAATTATTAGTTACTATTTTTTGACCTGCGTATAAAAATATATGTGCTGACACAAAACACATTTTGTTTGGGCAGAGCCTACTTAAAAACACAGAAGAAAAAGTTGAATTAACAAGAAACAGAGAGGTTTTTTTCTTTTTTCCTTTTTCCATCAAGATTCTGCAGCAGTGGTACTCCTGTTGAGCACCAGCTTTATGGAAAAACTGAATTATTTGGAAAGATTTAGAGATTAAAGTGTGGTTGTCACCTTTGCCTCTGAAGAGCAAGCATCTGGACTGCATCACTCCAGCAGGGCTTGTCAGGATGGCCACAGAGCAGACTGATTAAAAACAAAGAAAAAAGTCCAGGAATAAAATGCATGCAAGTCCTTCAGAGAGTTACAGAGGCTTCAAATTGTCAGTTCAGATTTTTAGGATTTGAAGTTCTTCTAGCCTCTGGTTATGAAGACTGATCTGTATTTTTCTTTTTCTCCCCAATTTAGTGTTCATGAAAGGAAAGATTGATAGCTCTTGTTAAA
This sequence comes from Neotragus moschatus, assembly GCA_006410615.1. Classification (NCBI taxonomy): domain Eukaryota; kingdom Metazoa; phylum Chordata; class Mammalia; order Artiodactyla; family Bovidae; genus Neotragus; species Neotragus moschatus. The sequence continues at coordinate 1,071,175 of SJYA01001014.1, read as the reverse complement.
CCTAAGTGTAGAGCTGAATAATAGCTTCCTGATTTTGTTTTCTGTTTTCTCCCCTCAACCGTATTATTTCCCCTTGGTATCTTACCTTGATTTGTTGACAGTGTTTGAGTTTTAAAAAGAAAGTGGTTGATACGGTTTACTAGAAACTCTGTATTATCTGTTTATATTTAATTTTATGGGTTAGTATTGAGGAATTTTGAAGATCCTTTGTTCCATAAATGCCTGGCTTGCATAGTTTAAAAATGTTTCTTCAAGGCTGAAACATTTATTTTAAATGAAAGGAGTCCTAGTGCATATTTCTATTTTCTGTGGATACTAAATGCCATCAGTTTGGGAAATTCTTCATCAGGAAACAACTTTATGGTTTTAAAAAATAATAGTTTCACCTGAAGTATCTCTCCTTTATTGTGCACATATGTATTTGAAGTTACGGCCTCTGCTATACCCTGGTACATTTAAACAATGGACATACATGCTTCAAGCATATAGCAGGCATAGACAGTGAGGTTGTGAGGTAGATAGAAGGGTACCTTCCCTAGTTGACTGCTTGAGTTTTACTCCCAGCTCTGATGCTGAGTACTTATGTGATGTTGGTAAAGTCCATCAACCATCTGGTACCCATGAACAGGGTAAAAGGAAAGGAGCACATAATCACAGAACTGACCTGATAGGGTTGTTCTGAGGATACAATGAGTTAATGCACGTAAGATGTACAGAAGAACATATGGCTCATACATATGATGATAAGAGGATAAGGACAAGGAGGAAGGGTAGCAGAGATACACAGGTATCCATATACACAGCTTCTGGTTTCCAGTTAGCCTTTGAGTTTAGGACTGATGCTAAAGCTGAAACTCCAGTACTTTGGCCAACTCATGTGAAGAATTGACTCATTGGAAAAGACCTTGATGCTGGGAGGGACTGGGGGGGGGGGCAGGAGGAGATGGGGACGACAGAGGATGAGATGGCTGGATGGCATCACCAACTCGATGGACATGAGTTTGAGTGAACTCCGGGAGTTGGTGATGGTGCTGCAATTCATGGGGTCGCAAAGAGTCGGACACAACTGAGCGACTGAACTGACTGACTGAACTGACTGGTGGTAAGCTAACAATCAAGTTAACCATACTCTAGTAACTCTAGTTATATGGTTAACTCTAGAGTTAACGATAACTCTAGTAATATTCATAGGAATATTTCAGTAGGTCACCTCTAGAGTTCTTTTTCTGTGCATGAGTAAATTGCACTAAAGCTTTTCTGCCCTGATCTAAATGTCCAGTTTGAATAGAAGGAGAGAACAACCCTTCCAGCTAATCCAACCACCATAATAAACACGACCTCTTGTCTTATAAATACCTGGTGTCCTAAGAGTTGTCCATTCTGTGGCCCCAGTCTTGCTTCTGGTAGACATCTTCTGGTAACTGATTAAGCAGTAAAACTTGTTCTGTAGCAGAGAGGATGTCCTGTCTGAATTAGCCCAAGCAGACCAGTGCCATCCAATGTAGTTTTGTTAAAGCTTTCTGATTGCTTCCCAGATGAATAGAAGTGTCAAATTTTCCTATCAAAGCTTTGTTGTAATCCTCAGAGGTAATATCTATGCCTGCTTTGTCTGATCTCTGGCCTATTTTCACTTTAAAAAAATGAGGTTCCTCGAGGATTATGGTGATGATGCTACAAGGTTAAATCTCCTCAAGCCCATATTTCTAACTTAAAATGAGTTTGTACTCACCTTTTTCAAGAGGTCTGTCATTTATTTCCCATTAGAATTAGCATAATTAGGTTCTGCATTTACATTTGCTTTGTGGATCATGATTTGACACTTGTCTAAGACCTCCCAAGGTCTCCCACTTTTCTACTGAGAAAGGTGTAAACTCTGAAATACCTATCATGTAAGACTCTTGGGGCCTGGCCTCTGCCGTGAGCCTGCAGTCTTGTTCCCCAAGTCCTAATTTCATATGTCATCCTGGCCAAATAGGTTTTTGACAGTTTCCCCTTCCCATGACTTTCTTCACACAGTTCTTTCTCAGAATTATGGAATGATTGGTAGCTCAGTGTGCATTTTTTGCTACTTTAGAAACACACTTTTTGTATATAAAAGACTATTTCAAAAGCCGTAATTTGTGTGAAGTTTTTCCTTACCACTTCAGTCTGAGGGTAGCTTCCCTTTCAGAATGGGTCTGATCTCTGAAGGGCCCACCTCAGATGAGGATGAGAGACCAGAGTTCTCAGTTAAAGGGCAGGCAGTTACCACCTTATTGGAAGACCAGCTGATATTTTCAGCCCTTATTTTGTTGAATCTCTTTCTGTATTTAATGTTGGTAATTATTCCTTTCTGAAATGCTTACCCCTTTTCTGTTTATACACTGTCTATTCTCATTCGTTTCACTGCCTTTGTGAACCCTTCTATATCTATTGTTCCCTAAGTTCCCTAAGATTTTATCCTTGGTTACTATGCATTTTTGACTACGGCCTGTACTCTAAAGACTCTCTGGTTATTGAGGCTGTTCCTTGCCCCGAAGATTCAAATCCACAGGGTGATCTGCCTAATAGGTATTCCTACTTGAATTTCTAAGAGATATCTTTCATTTAGTGCATATCCAAGGAAATTCAGATTACATGGACTAAAACTGTTTCTACTTTATTTTCTTTCAGGTAAAAATAGGCATTTCTTCCTACCTTGTAATCAAAGCTAAAAATGATTAATAACCATTAATAAGCTCTCTCTTACTCCCTATGTCCCATCAATAAATGTTTTATCCCTTTAGAATTTCTCTCTTCCCTCCTCCCTGTCTCTATGGTCCCTGTCCTTTCCTATCATCCCTTTTTCCCCTTACCCACCCATTATCCTTACTATCACTGTAGTACTACCTGCCTTGGATGGTCTTCATCTTTCACTTTTGACAGTGTCCCAACGGGTCCTCTGCCTTCAGCCTCACCTTCTCACATCTATGTTTCACAGAAAGCAAGTGTTGTAAAATTTAAATCTGCAATTTCCTTCCGATGAAACCATTTCAGTGGCTTATCATCAACTCTAAAAGCAAAGTTTAGCAAACTTTTCTGAAAAGGGCCAAATAGTAAATGTTTCAAGCTCTGCAGGTTAGATAGTCTCTGCCCTTGTTGCAAAAAAGCAGCCTCAGGCAATCTACAAATGAATGGGTATGGCCCTTTCACAGTAAAACTTTTTGTTTACAAAACTGGTGTTGATCTGGATTTGCCTGCAGGCCATAGTCTGCTGAACTCTTAAAAGATGAATTTCAAATCCTCTAAACAGGGCATTAGGGCTTCCCTGGTGGCTCACTTGGTAAAGAATCTGCCTGCAAAGCTGGAGAACCAGGTTCAATCCCTGTGGAGGTAAGATCCCCTGGAGAAGGGAATGGCTACTCACTCCAGCGTTCTTGCCTGGAGAATCCCTTGAACAGAGGTGCCTGGCAGGCTGTAGTCCATGGGGTCGCAGAATCCAACACAGCTGAGCTACTACACTGCTACTAAACAGGACATTAAGGACATTTGTCTTTTGCACACCTACCTAACATCAGCCACAGATACTTTTGACCCTACATTTTCCCTTCCTAATACTCTGTATAGACGTCAGTCTTTACCATTTCAGCATTGTTTTGCAGTGGTCTCTCTATCAATTTGCCTGTTTCTCTGGTCATCGGTGTCATAGTTATTTTTGTCTTGTTCATCCCTGGCTACTAGGTTGTAAATTTTTTGAGAGCATGAAGAATGACGGTTTTATATCCCATGCAGCAATATCATGCTCTTTATACAAAATAGGAAACTAATACATCCATTTATTTGAATCCAGTTATTTAAGACCGTATATTTAAAATTTTGATTTATGGTATAGCTCAATTTATTATTTGTTTTGTTTTAAATTCCTAGAGACAAATAAAAAGTGGTGTGTTCTAGAAGGAGGCTTCTTGAGTTACTATGAACATGACAAGTCTACCACGCCTAATGGCACCATTAATATCAATGAAGTCATCTGCCTGGCTGTGCACAAAGAAGACTTCTGTTTAAATACTGGGTAGGTCTATCATTAAGTAAGAGTAAGAGCTGAAAGTATTTTCTGATATGTATCATACCGGCTATTAAGTGTTTTATCATCATTTCAATTCTTCAGTTGGTACTTACAGAAGAGTTTGGTGGTTTCTTGAGGCCTACTCATTTTTCAGTTTCTAAAAGTTCCTTAGGGAATTCACTAAAATGTAGGAAAATTAAAATATTTCATTAGGTAATATGAAAGGTTGACATCTTCACATCAAATTTTAAGTAAGTTTACATTATTCCATTCTTGTACATGTAGTCCCATAATTTTTATGATTCACTCACCATTTAATATAGTGATTTAATGACAAAATTTAGGCTTTCATTAAATGTATCATGGTTAAATAGATGACAGAAAAGTGCAGTGGTAATGTTCACAATAAAAGAAATTATGCATATCGAATAGCATATTGAAATACTAAATTTCTTAAATCTATTTTGACATTTTTATGGTCTCAAAAAAGTTTTCAAGAATAGACATTATTTTACATTATTTAACATAGTTGACTCACAAATAGTTTAGTAGGATTATGTGAGGATTTTTGGAAATTGAACCTCCTAAGATCTTTGTATGAAAGTTTCTTATCACATTTTGTAATGTAATTTTTGAAAAATATAAATATTAAAATGTGCAAAAATCAGTTATAAAACTGATAAAGGAGCATAGTATTTTAGGGAAGAGATTTGTAAAGTTATGTTATTTATATAAAATTATATGAAATATTGAAACATTTTACTATTATCACATAGTGACCAGTACATGACTATTGTTTTCTAGTAAATCTAACTTTTTGTGAAAAAAACTGGTTATTTGTTGATTTATTATTTTAATCATAATAGTGCTTTTATTCTAAATGATTAAACAGTTTAATGGGGCTTGCTGTAAAAAAAAATAGACTCTGATGCTGGGAAAGACTGAAGGTGGGAGGAGAGGGGACAACAGAGGATAAGATAATTAGATGGCATCACCCACTCAATGAACATGCGTTTGAGTAAACTCTAGGAGTTGGTGATGGACATGGAGGCCTGGTGTGATGCAATCCATTGGGTCGCAAAGAGTCGGACATGACTGAGCAACTGACCTGAACTGAACTGATGGAATGTTAAGTGTACTTTGTGTATTAAATTGCTTAAACAATTCAAATAATTACTATTAGTTTATGTCAACATATAATCATATTCAAAAATAAAACATTCTTGATAGAATGCTACTGATACAAGTAGATGTGCAATGAAAGCATTTATAATGGGATGTGTTTAAAAAATAATTACTACAGCCAGATTCTTAATCACCTTCAATAGCATATTATAGAATTTGAAATCGATAATGTAGCAACTGAGGAGTCATACACTGAATTGTCAGAAGAGAGCTGATGGCTGGAGTATTAAAGAAGAGATTGGAGGAATAAAAATATAATTACTGAGAGTATAACTAGAGGAGCAAATAATTAAAAAGAAAAACAGTGAGTTGAGAGACTCTTAAGACTGAACTGGTAGCATTCAGTGTGTGACTGAATGAAATGCTGATGTCAAGGGAAGGATAAATTAAGATTCCAAGGTTTTCTTCTTGTTGATGAGGCAGATGGTGAAGCCTATAAACTGGAATGTGAAGCAGATAGCAATAGATGTGGGGTGAGAAAGAGAAAGAAGTAAGATCAGTTTAATATAGGGTATTTTGAGTTTTTGTTTTTAGGTAATGGCAGCAATCCAAGTCTATGCCCCAACCAGTAGCACTGAAGAAGCTGAAGTTGAATGGTTCTATGAAGACCTACANATGCTTACTCCTTGAATGGAAAGTTATGACCAAACTAGACAGCATGTTAAAAAGCAGAGACATTACTTTGCCAACATAGGTCCATCTAGTCAAGGCTATGGTTTTTCCAGTAGTCATGTATGGATGTGAGAGTTGGACTATAAAGAAAGCTGAACACTGAAGAACTGATTCTTTTGAACTGTGGTGTTGGAGAAGACCCTTGAGAGTCCCTTGGACTGCAAGGAGAACCAACCAGTCCATCGTAAAGGAAATCAGTCCTGGATATTCATTGGAAGGATTGATGTTGAACCTGAAACTCCAATACATTGGTTACCTGATACGAACAGTTGACTCATTTGAAAGGACCCTGATGCTGGGAAAGATTGAGGGCAGGAGGAGAAGGGGACGTCAGAGGGTAAGATGATTGGATGGCATCACTGACTGAATGAACATGAGTTTGGGTAAACTCTGGGAGTTGGTGATGGACAGGGAAGCCTGGTGTGCTGCGGTTCATGGGATCACCAAGAGTCAGACATGACTGAGCGACTGAACTGGTCTGAACATATATACTTAGTATGTTTCAAGAAATACTTGGAGCTATGGACAAGCAGTGAAGGAAAAATTCAAGATGTGGGATATTACTCTCTTTATCTATACTGAGGAGATGAAATTTTGGCATAGGATGAGAGGATGGAAGGAAAATTTGTGAAGACAAGAGAACTGTTTAGAGAACTGTTTGGACAATGTTTGCTTTGAACAGGGGGTCAGAATAAATTAAGAAGGAGTGATCTCAGAGGGACAAGGAGACAGAAGAGAGCCCCTTGCCGCATCAGGGCATCAGCAAAGTCATGCCATACATAGAGTGGTTAGTCAGAAGAATATTCTTTTTGTCTGATCCAGTGTGTTCCATTTATTTCATTTGAATAAAGTACAAACCAGCAACAGAAAAATAGGTAGGTGGTAGATAGATTTCACACTGTTATTCAGGTTTCAAAAGGAACTGAATTAAAGACTTGATCTTTGTGTAATTTTTTTCTCATAAAAGCCACGTATAACCAGCAGTACCTTTTTATTCTTTTGTCCTGTAGGCCCATCTTTACTTTTGAGATTTATTTACCCTCAGAACGTGCATTTTTATTTGGAGCTGAAACATCTCAAGTGCAAAGAAAATGGACAGAAGCAATAGCCAAGGTATTTATTTTTTTGTTAATTTTTATTGGAGTATAGCTGCTTTGGGCTTCCCAGGTAGCGCTAGTGGTAAAGAACCCACCTGCCAATGCAGAAGACATGAGAGACATGGGTTTGATCCCTAGGTTGGGAAGATCCCCTGGAGAAGGGCATAGAACCTATGCCAGTATTCTTGCCTGGAGAATCCCATGGACAGAGGAGCCTGGCAGGCTACAGTTTGTTGGGTCACAAAGAGTCAGAAATGAATAAAGTGACTTAGCACATATGCTCACACACAGTTGTTTTATAATGTTGTGTTTTTACTATACAGCAAATTGAATCAGCCATACATACATATATATCCCCTCCCTTTTGGACTTCCCATTCAGGTTACAACAGTGCATTAAGTAGAGCTCCCTGTGCCACACAGTATGTTCTCATTAGTTATTTTATATATAGTATCAGTAGTATGTATTTGTCAATCTCCATCTTCTAATTCCTCCCACCACCCCGTTCCTCCTTGGTATCCATTTGTTTGTTCTCTCCATCTCACCAAGGTATTTAAATATTGTTTTATTACCTTAATCCAGAAAATATTCTTTACCTTTGGAGGTTCATGAAAATTTTTTACAAGGTTCCAGAAAGCATGTTCATACTTAATTAGGTTTTCATAGGTTGTAGTCAAACGAGGTTGAATTACCTTTCTGAAGCCTGAAGCAGAGAAGAAATTAATGTAGGATTTTGGAGTCATTCATAAAATTAAGGCTATACCTTGATGGTGGAGATCTTTTCAATATTGTAAAGTCATTTCTGTGTGTGTCTTTTTATAGGTAGATTTCTTATTCATAGTGTACACAAACAGGAAAAGAACAGATTCCATAAAAGATACAAATGAAGACAGACATTGAAGGTTGACATTTTAAAAGATTCCACAAGTTGACAAAGAGAATGTCTTCCTGTTTCAATTCTGTATATATCAAGAAAAATGATTTAAGATGCTGCCATTTAAAACTGCGTTATATTTATAGCTTTTCAGTTTTAAGACTGATGGCAAGTTTAAATAATTTTTTTGAAATCTGGATTACTCTTAAATCTTTAATACAGAAAAACAAGTTTTTCCCCTTTCCCTCATATCTTTAGCTATGTAAGGGATTTCCTGTTTTCACTGTCTTTATTACTTTTTTGTATTTGTTTTAACAGCATTTTGTTCCCTTTGTTGCTGAAAACTTAACAGAAGCTGACTATGATTTGATTGGTCAACTCTACTACAAAGACTGCCAAGCCCTGGATCAGTGGAGAAAAGGCTGGTTTGCAATGGACAAATCCAATTTGTGTTTTTGCCTTCAAATGCAAGAAGGTCAGGAGGATAGAATGCACTTAAGAAGACTACAAGAACTAAGTAAGTTTTTTTTTTTTTGTCCCCCTCTGCTTGTATCTGCACAAAGTTCTTTGCTGCACATGGAAATAGTAGATTTCACATAAAATTATGATGACTTACTTCTTAACAGTGAGTAAGTAGTTGATAAAGGTATTTAGTGTAATGCTTTTAAATAATATGTTCATACTTCTTTCCCTCCAGCAATTAGCACAGTGATTCAAAATGGGGAAAAACTGGATGTTTTGCTGTTGGTAGAAAAAGGGAGGTAAGTGCATTTTTGCTTTTTGTTCTTTATCTCAACGAATCTATGGACTAGGGTATTCTGGTTATCCTCTTGGAGGAGATCTCGTTATTTTATAAACTGTTGGAAATTTTCCAATTCTTGTGTGTATGTATGTATATATTCTCTTTAGTAGAAAGAGTAGATCAGTGAAGCTTGCCTATTTTTATATTATGAGAAACTCAGTGGGATCAGTTATTGTGGTTTTCTATAGACCTAGATTCCTTTGCTTCCTTTGGAAGCACTTTGACATTTGTAAATATACTATCAATGTAGATATATGATAGGTATAAAGAATACCCTGAATCATGTATAGTTAATACTTGATTTCTTGAATTTATTCAGTTTTTCAATAAATATTAAGCATCTACTTTATGGTACTATTAGAGGTAGTGGGGATATCAGTGGTAAATAAAACAGATATGGTCTTTGCCTTCATGAAGCATCTACATTTGTGGGGGAAACTATATACAATATAAGCAGCAAAAAATGTGCATAGTATTATGCCCCTGAGTTTTAAGTGCTTGAAGAAATATAAGGTAAAGAGAGTATACCTGGTAGAGTGGTATTCTGTTTTCAGTAGGGTGCTAAGAGAAGATATCTCTGATCAGAGATCTGTATAGAGTGGAGAAAAAAGAAAAAAAACATGCAGCAGTCTGAATAGAAGGTACAAGGCATGAGGGCAAGGCTATTTTGAAGAGTGAGTTGTGTTTGGCATGTTCAAGGTCTGCAAGAAAGGTCCTGTGGCTAGGGAAATTTCAATGAGTGAGAGAGGGAAGAAATGATTACAGAGATATCTCTGGGTCAGACTATAGAGCCTTACAGGCTATTGTATGTAAAGACTTGAATTTTATTCTAAGCATGGTGAGAAGCCCCTTGATTTGAGAGCCAGGAAATTCAGTCATCTGACTTATGGTTTTAAATGACTACTCTGACTCTCTAGATGGATAGCTTTTGGAGGGCACGAGTGAGAGTTTGGACATCAGGTAAGATGCTGCTGCAGAGGCCAAGCCAAAGGTGACTTCCTAATGACATAGTGTTGAGTGGTAAGATACACTCTGTGGGTAGAGGTCAGTGAATCTGTTGATGAATTCACTGACTGTGACAGAGATGACCCCAGAGTTTTTGGCCTGAGCCTTTACGTGAATTATGGTGCTCTTTTTTGAGATAAAATATACATGGAGAGTAGAGGTAGGGTATTAGTACATTTAGGGCAGTAGATCAAGAATTTGGTTTTGGAAATGATTACTTGGAGATGTCTATTTGAAGGCAAAGTGGATACACAAGCCTGGAATTAAGTGGAAAGGTTACAGCCAGAGATAAATATTTGAGAGTCATCAGCATACATTTTGACTTACTTATTTAGCCAAGGAACAGATCAGATTCACCTAGAGGAGGACTGTAGTAGAAAAGAGACAAGCAGGTAGTCCCAGGGCCTTCAGTTTTAGAGGAGGAATGATCTGGCAAAAGGTCCTGAGAAGGAGCAGCAAGAGTCAGATCACAACAACTAGGATGGCATAGTCTCCTGAACAAATTATTTTCTTTTTATATCTTATTATTTGCTGTCAAATCCCATAATCAGAATGTTTAGCTCTTCAAGAGTGCAAGATAGTATTTGTGTGTGTGTGTATATATATATATATATGTAACGATAAATATAAAAGCAAAGCTCAATTTGCCTTCCCTCCAGTGAACTTCCATGCTAGTGACAAGGATAATGACCGAGCCATTATCTGAACCTGTCTTTTCTTGAACTTCACGGGAAGATGCCAACTGCTTTAGACAGCAAACGTCTCGCTGATTAGATACATATGTCAGAATGTGTTTTTATCTTAGAGACATAATCAAGATTTTATGTTTTTACTTCTTTATTTCTGGACTTAAAATGATTAATAATATTTTAGGTTCTAATTTTCCTACCAGATGATAGTTTTACTGTTCTCTCAGAATACGTTCCATACATGGTCAGAAATAATAGTAAGAGTGGATTGTGTTGTGGCATTAAAAGACTAGCACACATACACTTTTTCAGTTCAGTTGCTCAGTCATGTCCGACTCTTTGCGACCCCATGGACTGCAACACACCAGGCCTCCCTGTCTATCACCAGCTCCTGGAGTTTACTCAAACTCATGTCCATTGAGTCGATGATGCCATCCAAATCTCATCCTCTGTCTTCCCCTTCTCCTCCCACCTTCAATCTTTCCCAGCATCAGTGTCTTTTCCAATGAGTCAGTTCTTCACATCAGGTTGCCAAAATATTGGCATTTCAGCTTCAACTTCAGTCCTTCCAATGAATATTCAGGACTGATTTCCTTTAGGATGGACTAGTTGGATCTCCTTCCAGTCCAAGGGTACTCTGAAGAGTTTTCTCCAGCACCACAGTTCAACAGCATCAGTTCTTTGGTACTCAGCTTTCTTTATAGTCCAACTCTCACATCCATACATGACAACTGGAAAAACATGACAACTTGAAAATAAAGTCTGTCACTGTTTCCGCTATTTCCCCATCTATTTGCCATGAAGTGATGGGACTAGATGCCATGATCTTAGTTTTCTGAATGTTGAGTTTTAAGCCAACTTTGTCACCCTCCTCTTTCACTTTCATCAAGAGGCTCTTTAGTTCTTCTTCACTTTCTGCCATAAGGGTGGTGTCATCTGCCTATCTGAGATTATTGATGTTTCTCTCGGCAGTCTTGATGCCAGCCTGTGCTTCATCTATTAATATTTATGGAATGCCTGCTGCCTGTTACCTACATGGCAAGGAAAAACGGTCAAAAATACAGATTTGTTGCTTGAGCTCACAGAGCTTATGTTCTTAAACAAATTAACAACCAGAAGCTTACTAGTGAAATTTATTTTATATATTACATATATATGTAATTTTACAAAATCATGTTATTGTACCCAAGGTATTTTTCTACCAGTTGTAGTCTATAAGGGATTTGACCAGTGGTACATAGATTTTAATTAAAATGTGCCAAATGTGGATTAGTGTTATTCAATCTGAATTTTTATTTAGTGCTAACCGCATGCAGTGTACTCCCTCATGAATGCAAGATAAGGAAGCCAGAGGACTAAATATTTTGTTACCTTATGACATCTTGAACTTTACCCTGGGTAACAGGAACCAGAAGGTTTATGGAATAGTTTAAAACTAGCAGGATTCCAAAATAATGGTCAAAGCTGCTTCATTTAGTTTTTGAGAATAAAGTTTTTATCTGTGTGCATGTGTGCTCAGTTGTATCCAACTTTGCATCCCCACAAACCATAGCCTGCCAGGCTTCTCTGTCCCTAGGATTGCCCAGCAAGAATACTGGAGTGGGTTGCTGTTTCCTTCTCCAGGGTATCTTCCCAAGCCAGGGAGCAAACCTGTGTCTCCTGCATTGGCAGGCGATTCTTTACTGCTGAGCCACCGGGGAAGACTGTTTTTATCTACATGTGTTATCAACTAGTTATGTTGAAAGCATTTTTATGAAAGGCAATAATAGAGAATGTGTCAAGATGAGAGTAGGAGAAATACAGGATAAATATAAAACCAAGTTATTTTTCTTGAACCGCATTGAATAGCTGCCATACAAAAGGAACCATTGGAAAACAACTATGTTTATCATATGCTTATGTTTTGGTTTTACTTGCTTTCCCTCTTTTCTCCAAATCAATAAGATTCAGATAATAGCAATAATAAAATGATGACAATGTTACAAATTACTCTGTACAAGGCACTATTTTAAGCACTTTTGTACAGCCTTCCAGTGTCTATATGATGCTGAGGGGATAATCCAATTTGCAATCAAGATAAGGGCAGTTTTTAACTTAACAATGTAATCATTTCTTTTTAAAAAAAGTGATATTAATTTATCAAGATCACTGTCAAAAATTAAGTCAACTAATATATTAGGAGCCTGGATAAATTATATGTCACTAGAATTTAAATTTCAGCATCTTATTAGAAAGTAAAAAGCTTATTAGAAGAACTAAAAAGTTATTTTACTAGAAAAAATATTCCATCCAGTGGCCACATAATTAAAGATGAAGCAGAAAGAAGAGAGGTCAGAAGTGGGAATAAACAACCTGGAAGATGGTGAATGCACTGGGTTATAATCCTTTATGGAACAAAAAGCCATGCAGGTATCCAGGGCACCATGTATGGTGAAGAACAGGGTTTCAGATTTATATACCTATGTGTTTTTTCACAGATGTACACACATGTGTGTACATACATGTGGATATGTATACACATATGTAAATAAATTTAAACAAATGGAAAAAGAGCATATTTGGAAGAGAGCTTGGGAAATGATGAGTTTGATTTTTGACATGTTGAACATGAGGTGCTTATAAACACTTAAGGAGAAATTGCTTAGAGGGAGTTACGTTTATGGATCTGATGCTCATGATTAGTTAACGGGGGTATAATATTGGAGTTACCCACATATAGAATGAAGAAGGTGAAATCACTTAGGGAGGGTCTGTAGAGTGAGAAGGGAAGAGCTAATGTGTTGGGACTTTGATGAATACACAGAATGTTGGAGGTGGGGGCAGTTTTCGTGAGATTAGCTACCCCAGGGTATGAAGGTAGTTTATTCAGGGAGTGAGGCAGGAAACCGAGAGGATGTGTCACTAAGCCCAGAAAGAGTGGTGCAAGAAGGAAGGAACAGTCAGAAATACCAGGTGCTGTCTGATGACAATAGATACTCCATTGGATCAGGGATGGGGAGTCCAGTCTGGTGACTCTTGAGAAGAATAGAAATGATAAAGCAAAAACTGGGTTAAAGTTGGGACCTGGATAAGATTAGATAAACCAGCAGGGGAGAACAGTTTGTCAAGGATGTCTGGACGTTAATAGGATTAATGAGGTGAAAGGAGTTTGTCCCAGGAAATGAAAATATCTGCAGTTTTGTTTTAGATGACTTGAACTTGTGCCATTAAAAACATTTTGATGGGGCAGAGATACATATTTTAAAAAAGGTGTGGGGACAGTGAAGGTATAAGAGAGAAGACAACAGGACAGGTCTCTCAGTTCTAACAGCAAGAAAAGAGGAACTGATGGGTGGTTTTGGACATTGGGATCTTTCTAGATCTGGTGGTAGGCTGTTGAGGGAGAGTCCAGTCTTTTGGTTTTCGATCAGTCTGCTGGTTTTCAATTGCTTTATGAAATAGGAAATAAGGATGACTTCTGAGCTCTTGGCCTGGATGACTTTGAGTGGTTTTATCATATATCAAAAGAGGAAATAGATTCTTTTCTCCCAGTACTCAAACCAGGACAGTTAATTTTAGATGGGATTGTTTAAGAGCTGTTTTAATACCATTTCAAAATGAGGGAATTTTATTGCATTGTCCTGTTTTTCATCTCTCTTTCAATTTGTTAGTCCCTTGGGAAATAATGACTATAAAGTACAGTAGGTTGTGTTAGCCTTGTCAATGAAAGACAAAACTGTAGCTTTAAGAAATAAAACAACTTCTAGTTTTTCACCAAGCATATAAAGATAGTAAGAATAATTGAAAGAGAAACCAACTAGCTATAAGTTTTAACCTTCATTTTAACAGCTTGAACCAGAATGGCAAATCATAAATAAGCTTAATGAATTAATTTCACATATTTGCTCCTTCCTTGTCTACCTTTGGTTAAACTGTTAAAATATATTAATACTTCTTGAAGGCAAGAGAATGAACCCCATGACCTAGAAAAGTTCATGAATTGATAACCATCCAGTGAATATAGTCACTATTTAGATGTATATTTTAATCTTCATGGTAATTTCCCCTATATACCTAGCATGAGTGTCTTTAGACAGAAAAATATTGCAATAATATTTTCCACACACAGAGCATTTTTGCTGTGAAAACCTCTAAGCAGAAGGTACTCCAGATGGTATAGCTTTAATGTGTATTCCTTGTATACTTTAAAAATTATTATTTTGGAAAATAAAGCTTTCTTGATTACACTTAAGGCTTTCTACCGTGATGTTTGATGCTGTTATTGGAACTTAGACTTTGTGCTTTTCTTTCAGGTCTTAGGCTTTCTGTGTGTGGAGAAAAGAAAAGAAATCATGTTTTTGAATATCCATTGTTAGTCAGTGAATGTCCTGTACCCCAGTGAGGTCAGAAGGCACTTGTTTGGACAGTAGGTTATATATCCACTGTGACTGAAGTGTTCAATGGATTACAACATTCTTTTCATAAAATTTAAACACTATTTCTGCACTTGGCCCACATTCTCTGTGTATTTCTTTCTGATAAATAAGTTACTGTGTTCTCTATCTCACATTCTGTAGCTTCATGCTCATTTGTCAAAGATACCTATTATTAAGCTTTTACTGAAAGGCTGTTAGTTGTAATAAGCACAGTATGAATAACTCAGCTGTGTTATCAGAAACAGAACAGCCTGGTATGGTCTTTTTTTTTTTAATTTTGTTGTTTGATTTTAATTTTTTTAAGATTGATTTATTGGCCTATAGTAAAGTATGATTCACTTGATGGCTCCCAAGCCTGACTGAATTCAGTCTTAACTGCAAATTTCAGACATCAAGGAGCTGACACTGGGGAATAAACATTTTATCAATATGTTTCGCAATTATGGGACAGACTACTTTTCTTAATTTGGGAGATGAACATTCTTAAGTTGAAGATCCTTATTTCATATCAGTTTATTACATGTGATTTTTCCCCCCCGTACTTGAATTGTGTTTTATAGCAGCTGATATGTTAGCAGTACTGTCTAGGGTGAATTATCTTAAAGTGGTTTCTAAATTGTGCATGTAATTGCAAATTAAACAGTAGCCGATTGCCCACAATATCAGCTTGACTGCTTTTGTAACTTTCTGATCATTTAATTTGTAGAGATGGTTTAATCGGAATGTTGCAAGGCAAACGAGATAGACTTCTCTCACCACTGCCACTGATTTTGCAAAAAAGGGAACTATTCAAACTTACAGTATAAGATGATTTTTTGTTGTTGCTGTTAAAGAGAATTATGATAAAGGAAATGTGTGACTATTTAACAAAAGATGGATTTTGAAGTATTTATTATTTCCTTCAAAAAATGTATTTCATTCCCCAGTTCAGGACACTTACTGTATACTAGATATAAACCTGTGAACGTATAAATGCACTGTGGGGTGAAAAAATACAGAATGAAAAGACTTCTTCTAGATAATAGGATCAAGATAATCATATTTATTTTTAAGTATATTTAACTGGCTCTGGAATCCTAAGTAGGATTAGAATAGGAAAAAAATGAGGGGTTGTGACACGAAGATATTCCAAGAGGTGGAAACAGTAGTTTCAGAGCAATAGGATGGGTTGGGGTAAAACTTCACTTCACGTTGGCCTTAACCTTCAATTCTTGAGGAGGAAGCATGGGACAGTGGGCCTAGAGAGATAGATTGATGTCATCTTAGTATTATCAATTAAATGTAAGTAATAACTTGTCTTGTTTTGGAAAGGATTGCAGGTTCTTTATGAGGGTACAGAAGCCTTTTTTTTTTTTTTTTTTTCCGCAGACTTGAAACAGGGCTATTTCTCACATTCCTATAGGTGATTGCCTAATGATGTGTAGAGATGAAATTGAAAACCTGGAGGCTTGCCTTCTCAGGGAATAGTGTGCCTTGACACTTCTTACTGAACTGTTGGCTTCAGAAGAAACAAATTATTTAAGCTAATACTTCTTTCTCCATTATTCTTGTGATACAGTCTCTGCATCTACAGATTTAATAATTGTTTGTCTGTTTCTGGCTGAAATTTCATCTCTATGCAGCAGTTCTTATCTGCTGAGGAAAGAAAGACTGTTTTTCTATAAACGAAAATGAGGGTGATTTATGGATGTGATGACTTAATAAAATGGGCTAGACTCCCATTTCTGCCCATAAAGAAATAGCTGGCATGGAATATGCCCTCCCACTTTAAACTACTAGAAACCTGGACCAAACGAACTATTTTCAGACTTTGGAACAATAGGCTTCCCAGGATAGTGACCATGGAGAGAAGGGAAACAAGGGACTTACGGCCTAAGATCACCTTGGCTTCCTGTCAGTACTTGGCACAGGGAATGGGGGGATCCAAGCAGCATATGGCGGTTTTGCTATGTTGGAGGTAGAGCTTGAAGTTTGGAGAATCTGCAGTAGCTAAACTTTGCAAGATAGAGTTCAGAGCAGAGGGAAAAATGTACAGAGCACGAGCTTCAGAAATCTTCATAGGACTTCCTTCCATCTTCGCTCATATGAACTTGCATATTTGCAGGTCAAAACTCCAGGCAAAAATACTCTCAGGGTGTGCTATGAGTTGAACAATTCCCAGAGTGTAGACACTATTTGAGTGTGTTCAAATTTTATCTAGCCAGGTTAGACAGACTTCATTAAACACACAGAACATTTGTAAAGACAGCAGGAGGTAATCCCAGAACATTAAGGCTAAACCAGCCCTCAGGTAAAGGCTGCTCCATTTATGCCTTGCTAAGCTTTAAAACAGACCTCTCCACAAGTAGTTTGGTTATGCAGGGTCAACTAGGCAAAAGGGGCCAAAACAAACATCAATACCCTTTATAGGAAGAGCACAACCCTGACACTGACCTTAATACTCATGATGTCTAGCATAGAGTTAAAATACTGGTGATATGAAAAAGCTGCAGATTAGATGATAAGAACAGACCTGGAAATGAGAAGGATAGTGGAATTAGCAAAGAATATACACAATAATTTTGAATTATTACTAAATATATTAAAAGATGTAAAGGAAAACATAAACATAGAAAAATGGGTCTAAAGAAGAAACCAAATGGAACTTCTAAGGCTGAAGAATACACTGTCTGAAAAGAAAATCTCACTAGATCAGCTAAATCCAAGAGTAGACTATGTTTAAAAAAAACAAACTCAATAAACTTGAAGTCATGACAATAGAAATTATCAAAACTTTAGCTCAGAGAGAAAAGACTGAATAAAATTAACAGAACCTCAATGACCTGTGGGACAATATTAGGCATTCTATGTAAACATAGTTAGAATTGTAAAATGAGAGAGAAAGATGGAGTAATATATATATATATATATATATTAAAATACTTGAAGAAATATGGCCAAAGATTTCTAAATTTCATAAAAACTATACATGTACATATGATAATATCAATGTAACATTCATGATAAAGATAAACCACATCAAGACAAATCATAATCAAATTCTTGAAAACCAATGTGAGGAAAAATAAAAGTACCAAGGGGGGGGACATTAAAAATAGGAGACAAAGATGAGAATGTATTGGCAGAAACAGTGTAAACCAGGAGATAATATAGTAAAATCTTTTAATGTGTTGGGGGGAAAAAATAACCAAACCAGAAACTATTAGCTTAAAATACTCTATCCAGAAAAAATATCTTACAGAAATGAAAGCAAAATAAAGTGGTTTTTTTTGGCCAACAAATGCTAACATATACTACAAGACTCAGTGTTTTTATTTTTTATAAACCCCTAAGATATTATCTTTTTTAGTTATGTTTTTGAAACATGGTGTTTGCTTTTTAGTTGTGTTTAAAATGTTTATAATGTTTAAAATCTTTATAAAGATTTAATTTTTTGTACAGCTAAATTTATAGATCCTATCATTCATTTGTCTTGGGTCTTGTCAGTAGATTAGGCTCAAATAATGATAGTCTATATTTGGTGGCTATTACAACTTTAAGAAAATTGTTTTATTAGTTTTGGGACTTGGTTTCTACATCTTTTTGAACTATCTTGATGCATTATAGGATATATGGATTTTTTTTAATATGGCTTTAAAATTTAGGTTTGGGAATGAAGAGTAAAATGTATTTCTCTATAATTAGAGTTCTTCAGAATAACTTTTCAGATTTTCAAGATGTAAATTCCTATTTCTTTGAAATAGGAATGATAAACCATTGTTCAGTAACATTTGAAATAATATAGTTGGCCAGCATTTGTGTTGAAAATATCTTTTGATGCTTTATTCAATGTGCAGAGTTTAGGTAACATCAGAGAGGAAAGTTGTTGAACTGATGATGTTAAATGTCAGAGATCTACTGCACAAGATGATGTATTTTAGGATTCAGCCTGTGACAAGTGGACTTGAGAGTTAACTTGTCATTACTGATTCTGCCCTTCACTAGTTCACAAGCAGACAATTCAACTTGTCATCACAACATTTCTTCTGACTAGAAAGAAAATTTGAAGTTTGAAACATTTACAGTTAATGGCAGAATTATACTGCTATTGTAGGCAGGCCATTGCCTTTGGGGTTTCTTTAACTGCTTGCCCAAATATTGGTCATTGTTTGTTTATAAGCACACCTTTTCAAAGATTTTGTCACCTATTCAGAGCTTAATCATCAGATAAAAAAAACAGCTGAGACTCAAGAAGAGTTAAAATATATTTTTTAAACTCCTGAATTTAACAAGCTGTAATTTTGATTAAGGCTACATAATGTAGGAGCTTGATTTCTCAGGGAAATTGCCCAAGTTAGATAGTTTCATTTAAACAAATAAACCCAGCAGTAGAATGCTTTTGAGTTAAACATGACATGAGATCAGTGAAAAGGCAAAAAGCATGTCAGTATTAAAGCAGGTGTCAGAATTCTTCAAAAAGGAAATGACAAAACCTTGAGATCTGAGCTGCTGTGATGGGTGTGGAAAATAAAAGCAATAAATAAAGATGTTAGGAAGCAAGAGATGAAAATTATGGGCATCAGTGTCAGTGAAGATGTAGTTATGGCAAGTTCAGAAGGTGTTACGGTGAGTGGAGTGGGGTGCTAGTAGCTTTATCTTCATAGAAGAGCATTCCAAAAAAAGAAACCAAAGGAAAGAAAGAAGGAATGTTGTTTTCTCCTTAAATTAGGGCCAATGAATTACCAGGAATGTAAAAGATTACGTCTCTCAGTCCCCTCAAAAGAAAAACCATAACGACCGATTGTTGATGCAGTTCATTCCTTTCTCTTCAGATTGAATCCAAAGTAGCCATTTCGTAGTTTGAAATCAAAATTAAATAGTTGGATGTTGGTATGCATGCGTGCTAAGTTGCTTCAGTCATGTCTGGCCTTTTGCAACCCTATGGACAGCAGCCCACGAGGCTCCTCTGTCCATGGGATTATCTAGGAAAGAATACTGAAATGGGTTGCCATTTCCTCTTACTTTAGTATAATTATACTTAAATGCATCAATGATTAAGTTGTTTCAAATCAAAGTTTTTATCTAGTCATAAAACTTAAAAAAAAATGCATCTACTAAATAATGCATCCACTAAATACCTGCCTCTTGAGAAACCTATATGCAGGTCAGGAAGCAACAGTTAGAACTGGACATGGAACAACAGACTGGTTCCAAATAGGAAAAGGAGTACTTCAAGGCTGTATATTGTCACCCTGCTTATTTAACTTATATGCAGAGTACATCATGAGAAACGGTGGGCTGGAGGAAGCACAAGCTGGAATCAAGATTGCCAGGAGAAATATCAATAACCTCAGATACTCAGATGACACCACCCTTATGGCAGAAAGTGAGGAGGAACTAAAAAGCCTCTTGATGAAAGTGAAAGTGGAGAGTGAAGAAGTTGGCTTAAAGCTCAACATTCAGAAAACTAAGATCATGGCATCAGGTCCCATCACTTCATGGGAAATAGATGGGGAAACAGTGGAAACAGTTTCAGACTTTATTTTTGGGGGCTCCAAAATCACCACAGATGGTGATTGCAGCCATGACATTAAAAGATGCTTACTCCATGGAAGAAAAATTATCACCAACCTAGATAGCATATTCAAAAGCAGAGACATTACTTTGCCAACAAAGGTCCATCTAGTCAAGGCTATGGTTTTTTCAGTGGTCATGTATGGATGTGAGAGTTGGACTGTGAAGAAGGCTGAGTGCCAAAGAATTGATGCTTTTGAACTGTGGTGTTGGAGAAGACCTTTGAGAGTCCCTTGGACTGCAAGGAGATCCAACCAATCCATTCTAAAGGAGATTAGTCCTGGGTGTTTATTGGAAGGACTGATACTAAAGCTGAAACTCTAATACTTTGGCCACCTCATGCAAATAGTTCACTCATTGGAAAAGACCCTGATGCTTGGAGGGACTGGGGGCAGGTAGAGAAGGGGACAACGGAGGATGAGATGGCTAGATGGCATCACCAACTCAATGGACATGAGTTTGAGTAAATTCCAGGAGTTGGTGATGGACAGGGAGGCCTGTCATGCTGCGATTCATGGGGTTGCGAGGAGTCGGACACGACTGAGACTGAACTGAACTGAGCTATCTGGCACTATGCTAAAGGCTATTGATAAGCTGAAATGCTTTCTTTGTTTGCTTGTATTAAGTTTGTAGTGAAGTGGCTAAAAAATTCAGACAGACACAACAGTTGATGTGATGGAGGATGGAGTGATTGTTTAGGATTAAAGAAGAATGCCTGTTTCACCAGAAGCATTGGATGGAGACAGATAGGAATGGAGGGTCACAAAGGGTTACTTAGAATATACCAATGGGAGCAGAGCTGGACTAAGCAGTCAGAGAGCAGGAAATACTTATTGCAAAGGGAAGAATGTGTTAATTTCTTTCTTCTTCCCTTCCTTTCTCCCTTTCTCCTGGGAATGGCACAGTTGGAGTGGATAATACAGGACAGATCTTGAAGACCTTTTAATCTTGAAACCTCCAGAACTGCCATGGAAGGACAATTATCAGGAAGTGATGTCATTAGCTTTGTAGTTTAAAAAGATCATTCTCTGAGTCTTGAGCAGGTGGAGGATTAGGAAAAGAATTTTGTTTGGAGGGACTTAAGTGACTTTAAGAAGCAATAGAAAGCCCTGAAGGAGGGCAGTGTTCAAATAAAGAGGAGGCAAAGCAAGTATGTCAGGGAACTGGATGTGACAGAATTCTGTGACTGAGTTCATCTGTCAGGGGTGGGGTGGGGATTGGGGGGATCAGTCTACAATAATGAATCCTAAATTCCTGGTGGGATAAGCGGAGAATGTAGTACCAGTTTGGAATCAGTTCAGTCGCTCAGTCGTGTCCTACCCTGCAACCACATGTACTGCAGCACGCCAGGCCTCCCTGTCCATCACTAACACTCGGAGTCCACCCAAACCCATGTCCATTGAGTCGGTGATGCCATCCAACCATCTNTCTTACTTTAGTATAATTATACTTAAATGCATCAATGATTAAGTTGTTTCAAATCAAAGTTTTTATCTATTCATCAAACTTAAAAAAAAATGCATCTACTAAATAATGCATCCACTAAATACCTGCCTCTTGAGAAACCTATATGCAGGTCAGGAAGCAACAGTTAGAACTGGACATGGAACAACAGACTGGTTCCAAATAGGAAAAGGAGTACTTCAAGGCTGTATATTGTCACCCTGCTTATTTAACTTATATGCAGAGTACATCATGAGAAACGGTGGGCTGGAGGAAGCACAAGCTGGAATCAAGATTGCCAGGAGAAATATCAATAACCTCAGATATGCAGATGACACCACCCTTATGGCAGAAAGTGAGGAGGAACTAAAAAGCCTCTTGATGAAAGTGAAAGTGGAGAGTGAAGAAGTTGGCTTAAAGCTCAACATTCAGAAAACTAAGATCATGGCATCAGGTCCCATCACTTCATGGGAAATAGATGGGGAAACAGTGGAAACAGTTTCAGACTTTATTTTTGGGGGCTCCAAAATCACCACAGATGGTGATTGCAGCCATGACATTAAAAGATGCTTACTCCATGGAAGAAAAATTATCACCAACCTAGATAGCATATTCAAAAGCAGAGACATTACTTTGCCAACAAAGGTCCATCTAGTCAAGGCTATGGTTTTTTCAGTGGTCATGTATGGATGTGAGAGTTGGACTGTGAAGAAGGCTGAGTGCCAAAGAATTGATGCTTTTGAACTGTGGTGTTGGAGAAGACCTTTGAGAGTCCCTTGGACTGCAAGGAGATCCAACCAATCCATTCTAAAGGAGATTAGTCCTGGGTGTTTATTGGAAGGACTGATACTAAAGCTGAAACTCTAATACTTTGGCCACCTCATGCAAATAGTTCACTCATTGGAAAAGACCCTGATGCTTGGAGGGACTGGGGGCAGGTAGAGAAGGGGACAACGGAGGATGAGATGGCTAGATGGCATCACCAACTCAATGGACATGAGTTTGAGTAAATTCCAGGAGTTGGTGATGGACAGGGAGGCCTGTCATGCTGCGATTCATGGGGTTGCGAGGAGTCGGACACGACTGAGACTGAACTGAACTGAGCTATCTGGCACTATGCTAAAGGCTATTGATAAGCTGAAATGCTTTCTTTGTTTGCTTGTATTAAGTTTGTAGTGAAGTGGCTAAAAAATTCAGACAGACACAACAGTTGATGTGATGGAGGATGGAGTGATTGTTTAGGATTAAAGAAGAATGCCTGTTTCACCAGAAGCATTGGATGGAGACAGATAGGAATGGAGGGTCACAAAGGGTTACTTAGAATATACCAATGGGAGCAGAGCTGGACTAAGCAGTCAGAGAGCAGGAAATACTTATTGCAAAGGGAAGAATGTGTTAATTTCTTTCTTCTTCCCTTCCTTTCTCCCTTTCTCCTGGGAATGGCACAGTTGGAGTGGATAATACAGGACAGATCTTGAAGACCTTTTAATCTTGAAACCTCCAGAACTGCCATGGAAGGACAATTATCAGGAAGTGATGTCATTAGCTTTGTAGTTTAAAAAGATCATTCTCTGAGTCTTGAGCAGGTGGAGGATTAGGAAAAGAATTTTGTTTGGAGGGACTTAAGTGACTTTAAGAAGCAATAGAAAGCCCTGAAGGAGGGCAGTGTTCAAATAAAGAGGAGGCAAAGCAAGTATGTCAGGGAACTGGATGTGACAGAATTCTGTGACTGAGTTCATCTGTCAGGGGTGGGGTGGGGATTGGGGGGATCAGTCTACAATAATGAATCCTAAATTCCTGGTGGGATAAGCGGAGAATGTAGTACCAGTTTGGAATCAGTTCAGTCGCTCAGTCGTGTCCTACCCTGCAACCACATGTACTGCAGCACGCCAGGCCTCCCTGTCCATCACTAACACTCGGAGTCCACCCAAACCCATGTCCATTGAGTCGGTGATGCCATCCAACCATCTTATCCTCTGTCGTCTCCTTCTCCTCCTGCCCTCAATCTTTCCCAGCATCAGGGTCTTTTCAAATGAGTCGGCCCTTCGCATGAGGTAGCCAAACAAAGTATTGGAGCTTCAGCTTCAACATCAGTCCTTCCAATGAACACCCAGGACTGATCTCCTTTAAGACGGTCTGGTTGGATCTCCTCACAGTCCAAGCACTCTCAAGAGTCTTCTCCACATAAGAAGGGATAAAGATTTGAGATGCTTGTGGAATTAACATTAACTTGTATTATAGTTTATTAGTTATTAATACCACATTTACTGAGTGCTGAAGAGGATGCTATTATTATCCTCATTTTTGCCTTTGATAAAACTGACAACCAAAGAAGGTTGATAACTTGTCCAAGGTCGTAAAAGTGAGTACAGAGCTAAAACTTGAGTTCACAAATTGATTTCCATTCTGTTAACTTCTTTATGCTCTTGCTTTTCAATCATGTGGAGATCTGATTTGTGGGACAATTCTCAACCAGAGATAGGGATGTGAGACTTACTAACTTATATATATAGGGGATGAAACCACTGGCCTGAATGACAGGTCCCTTGGAGAGTCTTTGGAGTTCATGTGAGTGCACTGCAGTTACAAGTTCATTTTTAGAAAGAGAAAATGAGTTTGGGAAAGAACTGAGGGACCAGAAAGATAGGAGGAAAAGCCAGGAAGAACTGTTGTACTAAAGCTGAACTGGGTGGTTGTTTTCCCTCTCTCTCTCTAGCTCTCTCTTTTTTTTTTAACCTTTAAAAGGTAGAATAGTCATAAAGTCATCAAACAGTTCTAAAATCTTAAAAAATAAACCCCCAAATATCCATGAGAAGTTACAAGTGATGCTGGCCAGAAGGGTTTTAGTTCAGTTATTCAGAAACAGAATGAAAGAGGAAATGAAAAAGAGGCAAGGACATTAAGACCACAAGTTCAGGGAGTTTCTGGCCTCTATGGAGAGAGACGTATGACTCCAAAGCAAAAGAGGGATCAAGTGAGTGGAAGCTGGTGGTAGACAGAGGGGTTTTCTTCTGATGGATAAGATCAGATCACATTTATATGGATTTAAGGATATTCTCTGTAGAAGTAAGGCTTTAAAAAAGAAACTAAAATTATCATTTGAAATACTTTTCAAACTTTACAGAACATTATACATCCATGGGCATACCAAGTTGGATTTCACAGTCTGGCATACTGCAATTGAAAAAGCAGCGGGTACAGATGGGAATGCATTACAAGACCAGCAGCTCGGCAGAAATGACGTTCCCATTATCGTGAACAGCTGTATAGCATTTGTTACACAGTATGGTAAGTATCAGAGTTTTTATTCAACCCCAAGAACTCATAGTAGCATTCTTACAGTTTTGAAATAGTACCTCTATTGGACTGAATGAGAGTCCTTTGTATTTTAAGTACATCAGTGAAAATTAAAAGTGTAGTCCCTCTTCAGCCTAAATGCCATTCCTTCTCACAGTAAAGTTCATTTAAATTATATCACATGCTCGTTACAAATTCCTTCTCCCTTTCCATGCATAAAAATTCTAAATGACAGAAGAATCTACACTGTAAAAATGTATATTTAAAAAATGATTAAAGGTTGTACTTTTCAGAGGTTATAACTTTACAGTAAAGTCTTGGGGAATGCAGTGGTGACTGTGTTTTAGAAATAGTAAATGATGGGACAATGTGGAAAAGACTTTACTTTTTGTAGGCCTGCATGCAAAGTGTCTGTGTGTTTATTCCCTTTAACATGTTTTTGGTCACATATTTATATTAAGAAACATGGTCATTAATTGTGCTGATTTGACTTAATCGTAACAACATTTTTATGAATAGTTTGCAGGTTAAAACCAACTTGAATAAGGTCTCATTTTAATTTAACATGCTGTGGTAGTATTTTATACATGCTTAAAAAGTAAATGAAATATGTCTTTATTATTTTTACTTATTTTCAAATTACTACTCATTCTTAAAATTTCTTCTGTTACATGTTGCCTTAATATGCTAAAAGATAAATTGTTTAACCATATTTTTAATATAAAAATATGTTCTTTCTTTCAATCTGTCTATAAAAGGCATTGATTTAGATTGTACATGCAGAAAAAAAGTAAAATGGTTTACCTTATATCTTGGAAGTTGTGTTAACTTTTCATTGTTCTCCTAGTCTTAGATGTATCTTTGGGTATTTTTAATTTGAAAAGAAAGTGTAATCAGTGAGAGAGCTGTAGAAAAACACTGTTTTATGAGTTTTTTTTTTAACTTATTTATTGTCTATAGTATGTCAGCTGCTGAGCTTAGTACTGGAAATTGAGCAGTGGTAGTAAAGAGTGAAAGAACCATAAATTTTGCCTTCCAGTATGAGAACTAACAGTGAAATGATATGAACACAATGCCAGAAATAACAAATGCTATGAAAAAAAATAAGGAAAAATTAAGTCTAGAATATGGGTATATTAATCTGTTTTCTCCTACGGAGAGTGCCATTTTAAGTATTTCACTCATTTCATGTGTTATCCAAGTGAAATTATGATTAATATTCAAGTCTGAATATTAATTTGTTTGAATTATATACATGCTATAAATATGTATGTAATCACATTATATGGGATTATTCTGTGAATTTCCATGATAGTATGGTTATATTTTTCTTATCAACTGTCATCATCTGTTTGTTTGAAAATGGGGGAGGAAGGTTATCATCTTCATTTATTAGTAATTGTGTATTGGTGCACTTGCATTGTGCACGTATAAATAAATTGCACACATCTTATGTTTTAATAAGATCATAATCTCATTGGGAATTTTCACATCATGTTAGTTTCATAATGGTATAAGGTCTTTCTTAAGCTGACAGATGATTAAAATAGCTTGACTTGCTCCTAGTGTATCCAATTTAATGTTTCTCTAGGGAAATCAGAAATTTCTTTGTGGTGTTTATTTGCATTTAAAATCATTGAGCATTAGATTGTTTTCAACTAAATTTCATATATTATAATTACCTTGTAGCTCTAGCATAAGGTACATTAGCTTCCATATTAAAGTAATAAAGCCAATAAAAGACTCTTAATGTTTTTTCCAGCTTTTTGTTTTTTTTAATGAGCAAAACATGTGAAAACCTCAATATTACCAGCATGGATAGAAGGGAAGATTTGATATGAACTTAGAAAATGCACAGTGATTATAGGATGCAGGTGATTGACTCAGGGCCTATATAATCATAATTATTTCTAATTTCCTAATCTTTGGTATAAAATCTAAGAGCCGAATTTTTGTGCTCATGGTGTCAAAATCTGAACCTGACAAAATTCACAGTATAATTCTCAGAGTTTTAATTTTTTTAATGAGTTACAGCAGTTAGTTCTTGGGATTTATTTAATTTTTGTAAACAAAATTGTGTTCAGATTCACATCGAGTTACCTTGTACCAGTTGTTAGAAATTCACCCAACTAGGAACATGATATTTCAGAAACTTAATCAATTTTTTGGTAGAACTTGCTTATTCTTCTTTTGTGGTCATTTACTATCGACTGAGTTCTTTGAGATACTGTGTAACTACTGTATAAAGAAAATAAGACATGATCTTTGCCTTCTAGGAATTTACAGATTGTGGATCAGAATAAGTGCACATTTATATCTCAAGTGTATGAAATTCTGTGGCAGTGCGGTTCAGCTGGTGGTCCAGGTGTCTGTGGCTTAGAGCTGAAATTCACTTAGTGTAGAAGTGGTCATGGAGGGTTTCATGGCTGAAGCGTGGAACCTGCCATGTGTTTTAAGAGAGAATGGGAGCTCGTTAGGAGAAGGAAGGAGTAGGGATTCCAGGGGGAGGAAACTGTGCCAGCTGTGGAGTCACGAAGGAAGCTGTCTAGTGAGGGAACTTTGGGTAGCTACATGTGGTCAGAACTTAGTGTGAGAAGAGTGGAAAATAAAACAAGCTGGAGAACTAGTTGGAACATTCATATAGGGTCTTATATGTATGCATGCATGCTAAGTCATTTCAGTTGTTTCCAACTCTTTGCGACCCTATGGACACTAGCCCACCAGGCTCCTCAGTCAGTGGGATTCTCCAGTTGTGTCTGACTCATTGCAACATGTCAGGCCCCCCTGTCCATCACCAACTCCCTGAGTTTCTCAAACTCATGTTCATCAAGTCAGTGATGCCATCCAGCCATCTCATCCTCTGTCATTCACTTCTCCTCCTGCCCCCAATCTCTCCCACCATCAGAGTGTCTTCAGCTGTTCACATGAGGTGGCCAAAGTACTGGAGTTGCAGCTTTAGCATAATTCCCACCAAAGAACACCCACGACTAAACTCCTTTAGAATGGACTGGTTGGATCTCTTTGCAGTCCAAGGGACTCTCAAGAGTCTTCTCAAACACCACAGTTCAAAAGCATCATTTCTTCGGCGCTCAGCTTTCTTCACAGTCCAAGTCTCACATCCATACATGACTACTGGAAAAACTATAGCCTTGACTAGACGGACCTTTGTTGGCAAAGTAATGTCTCTGCTTTTGAATATGCAATGTAGGTTGGTCTGTTTCCTCTGCCTTTCTAAAACCAGCTTGAACATCTGAAAGTTCACGGTTCACGTATTGCTGAAGCCTGGCTTGGAGAATTTTGAGCATTACTTTACTCATGTGAGATGAGTGCAATTGTGTGGCAGATTGAGCATTCTTTGGCATTGCCTTTCTTTGGGATTGGAATGAAAACTGACCTTTTCCAGTCCTGTGGCCACTGCTGAGTTTTCCAAATTTGCTGGCATATGGAGTGTAGCACTTTCACAGCATCATCTTTCAGAATTTGAAATAGCTCTACTGGAGTTCCATCACCTCCACTAGCTTTGTTTATAGTGATGCTTTCTAAGGCCTACTTGACATCACATTCCAGGATGTCTGGCTCTTGGTGGGTGATCACACCATCATGATTATCTGGGTCATGAAGATCTTTTTTGTGCAGTTCTTCTGTGTATTCTTGCCACCTCTTAATATCTTCTGCTTCTATTAGGTCTGTGCCATTTCCGTCCTTTATTGAGCCCATCTTTGCATGAAATGTTCCCTTGGTATGTCTAATTTTCTTGAAGAGATCTCTAGTCTTTCCCATTCTGTTCTTTTCCTCTCTTTCTTTGCATTGATCACTGAAAATGGCTTTCTTATCTCTTCTTGCTGTTCTTTGAAACTCTGCATTCATATGCTTATATCTTTCCTTTTCTCCTTTGCTTTGCACTTCTCTTCTTTTCACAGCTATTTGTAAGGCCTCCCCAGACAGCCATTTTGCTTTTTTGCATTTCTTTTCCATGGGGATGGTCTTGATCCCTGTCTCCTGTACAGTGTCACGAACCTCATTCCATAGTTCATCAGGCACTCTATCTATCAGATCTAGGCCCTTAAATCTATTTCTCACTTCCACTGTATAATCATAAGGGATTTGATTTAGGTCATACCTGAATGGTCTAGCAGTTTTCCCTACTTTCTTCAATTTAAGTCTGAATTTGGCAATAAGAAGTTCTTGATCTGAGCCACAGTCAGCTCCTGGTCTTGTTTTTGCTGACTGTATAGAGCTTCTCCATCTTTGGCTGCAAAGGATATAATCAATCTGATTTCGGTGTTGACCATCTGGTGATGTCCATGTGTTGAGTCTTCTCTTGTGTTGTTGGAAGAGGGTGTTTGCTATGACCAGTGCGTTCTCTTGGCAAAACTCTATAGCCTTTGCCCTGCTTCATTCTGTATTCAAAGGCCAAATTTGCCTGTTACTCCCAAGTATTTCTCGACTTCCTACTTTTGCATTCCAGTCCTGTGTAATGAAAAGGACATCTTTTGGGGGGCAAATCTGTACTCTGAGAGACTTAGCAAAGGGCACTTGTAGTCAAAGAACATTTGAGAAAGATGCTATGAAGAACTGGAGGAAGGACTGGCCTAGGGCCTACTAAAAGCTGAGGATGGAATAGTTTGTTCATCAGGTTTGCATTTTTACATTGTAAAATTTGCAAGGGGGGGAGCTTTTTTACTCTCTTTCATGTTTATATAAACTCTTAGATGATGATTTTGTCTTGTACATCATCCGAACACAGAAACTAGTTCTTTTTTTGAGATAGTAAAATGGATTTTGACCTGAGATTTTTTTCATATAATCTTTTTTTTTTTTTTAACAAAGGTTTAGGACACAAAAATATCTATCAAAAGAATGGTGATCCGTTACATGTAAGTGAACTCCTGGAGAGTTTCAAAAAGGATGCAAGAAGCTTTAAATTGAGGGCTGGGAAGCATCAGCTTGAAGATGTGACAGGTGTATTGAAGAGTTTCCTCTCCGACATTGATGATGCACTTCTCACCAAGGAGCTCTACCCGTATTGGATCTCGGCCTTGGGTAATACATAAATGACAGAGTAAAGGCTTGCCTTCCCATTTGATAGTAGATTTTTAAAATCACCTCTGATAATCTGAACATTTAATTGAAAGGAACAGTGTACATAATGGCTTAGAACAGAAATTGTAAAATACCTGTTATATGTGCCTCAGAAGAAATTTGTGGTGGTAATTGCTAAAGTCTTTTATGATAATATTTAGTTTTTGGTAGATTTCTTAGTGCTTACTTTGCCTTAACTTTGGAAAAGTTAATAGTCAGGTCCATGTACGCTATTAATTTCTCATTAAGATTAAAATGAAAGGTTTATTACAACATTGGTTTTACATGGTTTTAACATATAGCTCTTTGACTTTCCTTTTTCATTCATTCTGCCTCTTTTGAGTTACATGACAAAAGACCTTTTTACTCTTCATTTTTTTTCAGATTCTGTCTAATGAATAAAATATCTTTGCTACACTCTAAGAGAACTTATTTAAGGAATGATCTTAGAAAAACAGTTTATTATATCAGCTGCGTGTGTGTTAAATCAATTCAGTTGTCTCAGACTTTTTGTGACGCTATGGACTTAGCCCACCAGGCTCCTCTGTCCATGAGGATTCTCCAGGCAAGAATACTGGAGTGGGTTGCCGTGCCCTCCTCCAGGAGATCTTCCCAACCTAGGGATCAAACCCATATCTATTATGTTCCTGCATTGGCAGGTGGGTTCTTTCCTACTAGCGCCACCTGGGAAGCCCTATTAAATCAAATAATGGGTCAAACTGATTTCAGTAAAACCTATGTTTACCTCCCTTAATTCAAAATGACTCCTTTTTTAGAAACATGATAATACATATTTTTAAATATAAACTTGACTTTAATCCCAGATTTCTAATAGAGCTATTTTTCACATTATTTCATAGTCTTTGTCCCACATCTATGATTTATATATAACTTTTATTAATAAACTAAAATATTCCCCGTATATCAGTGATTTCAAAGTGATGATTTTGAATCTTCATTTTTCCCCAATTTTTAAAATGTATCATTGAATTATACCATAATTTACTAATATATTTCTCTCTCGTACATTTGACCTAGTTTGAGAATTTTTTTGGAAAATGACCTTTGAATTGACTATATGATTTTTTTCTGTTGAGAAATAGTTTCTTCTGTTAAAAGTATTTGCTTAATTTAAAACATAAATATTATATTTGAAGGGATTAAGTTTGAAATGCCACAAAACATCTGTAGTTGAAAAATGATCCCAAGATTGACCTTTTTTGTCTCAGCAAGAAGAGAGTAGTATTGTTATTAAAATAAAACTTTGCACAATGTGACTACTTAATTCAGAAGTCTTTTCCTTGTTTCCTGTGTTTTTCAAATCAATAGTTTTAATTCTAATCACAAGAAGAGTTGATTGTATAATTTTTTGGACTATAGAATTAGGTAATACATCTTTTTAAGCACAATTGCCCTGCCACCTTCATTTTTGTTTTAAGGTTTTATTGTAATTCATAACCATGAAATTATTTATAGTACCTCTATTTTATAAAGACTTACAATTTGCCTTTATTGTAAAATCAGTCATCAAAAGTCTATGACAAATATGCTTTTGCTGAAGTTGTCAAATTTAGTGACAAAGAAGTCTTTGTTGTTAAACTACAGGAGAAGGTAGTCGAGAAATAGCATGTGTCAGAGAAGAGTGTGTTCACCTTCCATTTGGATGTGAATCCCTGAGAAATTATTTTGAGAAGGCTTCGACTGTTAGTGTTCAAAGTTCTTTGCTTTCAAATCTGTTGTAGCTCACCCTGACCTGTCAGAAAGTACCCTTTGTTGGATTTGACAGAAGTAAACCAAAACTCACTGAATGACCTCACTGGAGAGCTCTCTTGGGTCCAGTGTGCCCAAGATGAAGAATGTCCTACAGTTGCATAGTACCTGTTTATATGATACACACGACCTCTTCTTTTAAGAATGCTCATTAAATTGTCTGAAGGCTGTGCCTGGTTGAATAGTTGTATTTTCTATATGACCTAAAATCTATCTTCAGTTTCCTTTCCAGTTACTCAAACTTCATTTTGAAAATATCTATTTTATAAGATTTGTGAAAACAGGCTATACTAGCATGTGCTTGTTATAAGCATAGTAGTGTAGTATTAATTGCATTTAATTGAATAAATAACAATTACCTCTACAGTTAGAAACTGGAAGACATGAGGGGAAAGATTTGGATTATACCAAGAATGATAGCTAATTCTTAATTCACTTCTAGTACAGTCTTTGAATGTTACTGGGGTGTCTTCCCCTCTTGCTTTTCGACAGTCATCCATCAGCATAGTTAAGTCAATATGACCATGTTTACTTTTATAGATCTAGTGTGCAGGTGAAATCAGTACAAAGGAGCTATCAGTTCCTGTTTTAAATAGGAGCATACTTCAAAAATGTGTCACAGAATTTCTTACCTCCGCAGGGATCCGAATGTCCTTTACAAGTGACTGTGTACTTTCAAAGAATCATTAATGTGCCACTGGCTTTCTGTGAATAGAATGTGTAGGGCTGAGCAGAAAATGAAAAAGCTCTGTTTCCAAAGGTCGTTGGGAATGGAGAGGGTGTATATAAGTGCAATCCCCTTGAGTTATACAGAGTCAGCATAAGCTATTTATTTGAAGAGAGGTCTCTCATTTCCCCTGTGAAATAATAGGTTAGACCAGACCACCACTGCACAGCCTCCAGACTCTAGAACTTTGGAGGTTCCTGTGCAGTTGCTTTTAAGAATTTGACTTCTTAGGGTTAGGAGAGTGGAGGAGAGTAGTTCCTTCTTGGCCTCCTTTAAAAGTTCTAACCATGACAAAAGCAGAGGATCTATCTATCTTCCTCTCAGTCTGTATCATTGTTACCAGGACCTTATGACTTATTCTACTGCCCCCCTAACCTTCTCCAAAGAACTGAAGTTTCCAGGGCTTGTGAAAGGCCCTTTGCATGGATATGTGGGGTTAATGTACAGTTCATAGTTCTGGGATGGTTCAGAGTTTAGGGAAGATTTTTATGATGCTAACAGGGAAAAATGGTCAGACATGTCATTTTCTAATAACAAGTAGTGAGATCTTTCCATAGCTATAGTTAAAATACTTTTGGCTTATCATTTCAATTTGTAGGCTAATTTGTCACTACTTGAAAATAGTCCTTTTAGTCGAAGTTCAGTAAAATGTAGCATTGAAAATAAAATACAGACCTGGGTTTTAAAAGTGCTTTATTTTTAATTACAAATATAAGAGCTGTGACATATAGCTGTGGAATATTTATGTAAATATCAAATACTTTTCCAGAATTAGAGAAATTTGAGTGTTTTCTGTTTTGAAACTTGATTGTGTCAATGAAATACAGTTGTGAATATTGTTTTAAAATACAGATAAAAGGCAAATTTGTAATATAGATGATTAGTTAGACCTAAAGTTTCACATGTGTGTGTTTAACCTTTAGATACCCAAGATGACAAGGAAAGAATTAAAAAGTATGGAGCATTTATACGCACTCTTCCTGGGGTGAACCGAGCAACATTGGCAGCTATAATTGAACACCTTTACAGGTGGGTGGATTCATGAACTTTTCCAGATATTTCAAATATGACAGTAAGTCATTATTTTTTTTTAATTTAAAGTACTGTGGTTAACCTTCTTCTATCTGTGAATGTAAATCTTTCACCATATCTTAAGAATGGTTTCAAAATGGAATTCCCATAAAGTATCAGTTTGGTCTCTCTTAATGCAGTTAAGATACATTTCAAATAAATAGCCCTGGAGAATTTCTTAAATGGACTTGGGTCAATAATAAAAAGATATAAAATGGAAAAAGAAAAGAAGAAATAATCATATATCACCTTCTCAAATACATCCAGTACTTAAACAAGAATTTTAAAACATTTTGATGTCAGACTATTGATTAGATAAGGGAAATTTCAAAAGTCAAACCCATTTTCTATGTCAGGGCATGTACTCCCCTGCATTTGGGAGGCTAGGAGGAATAAAATGGTAGCTTGAGAAATGACATCTGAAAAATCAGGGTGTTTGGGAATAGCATTTTAAGTCAACAAACAAGGTTTGTTTATTTTGCTATGAGCAAGAATCATTCAGTTCAGTTCAGTTGCTCAGTCGTGTCCGACTCTTTGCGACCCCATGAATCGCAGCACGCCAGGCCTCCCTGTCCATCACCAACTCCCGGAGGTCACTCAGACTCACGCCCATCGAGTCCATGATGCCATCCAGCCATCTCATCCTCTGTCGTCCCCTTCTCCTCCTGCCCCCAATCCCTCCCAGCATCAGAGTCTTTTCCAATGAGTCAACTCTTGGCATGAGGTGGCCAAAGTACTGGAGTTTAGCAAGAATCATTACAGAAACTTAAATCAGTATAAATACTGCTTAAGGATTATATTGTTGGCAGCTTCCTGAATAGATGCAATATTTCCTTGAATAAATTTCTGTAAAACTGAATTCTACTAAAAATACCTTAGCTGAAGTTTAGATTCCTAAGTCTCCACAATTTGTCTATTGTCTTTGTCTTTCTTTTCCAATCACTACTTCTCATGCATGTAAACTCCATTGCTATGCATCTGATTTTCTTATTGTGTCATACAAATATAGTTGATATACTGTAAGGTCCTATCTCTATGCCTAAGAGACACTGGGACAGATTCTTTTTTCTTCACAAATTTCAATATGTCACCTGCTGCTACAATTATCACTTAATATTTTAAACATTGAGTTGCATATAATTCTTAAACTTCTTAGTTCATACTTGAATTTCAGATAATGAGCTACTTCCTATCCTTTGTTTAATATTTATTTTTGCTCCTGCTATATACAATGCCCATTAAGAGTCCATGTGAACAGAAATGATTGCTAATAGTACATGAATAACAAAAATAGTCTTAAGACTGCAGTTTCCAAATAGCACCAAGGAACCCTGAGACATCACAGTGGGGATGAGGACTTAACAGGGATGCTGCAGGGCATTTTATACATTTTAGGAAAACACAACACTGTCAGCACAGATTTTAAAACAGAATTTTAGCATATGACATGAAATTAAAGAGGAAGGATTGAGTGATACATCACTGTATGTTGAGATCCAGGTGATGCTTCAGATCTAGAAGGATAAATGAACTGGGCATGACAGAAAATTAAGTACAAGACATGAGTGAGGGATATTTTCAGGAAACGTGTGCTAGAAGATGAGATGGTTTGTAGCTGGCTGGCCTCAGGCTGTGAAAGGCTCTGTTCATTGTGCAGAAATATTTGGATTTCATTCCTTTTTGTGATAAGGAGTGACTGATCCAATCTGCTTTAGGATGATAACCCATGTCCTGGGATTGATTGGGAAGAGGTTAGAACAGAGGCAAAGAAACCTACTTAAGACACAATTTCTGTGGAGTTCTGATGAGAAACCCTGAGTGGGAAGAGAGTAAACTGGCTGAATATGGGACGCTTGCAGATACTAGTGTGGGAGCAGGGAAATGAGGAAAAGGAAAATACATAGTGGACATATTTATGCCAGTAATTCAGACAGTTACAGAAACCGAAGAGGTGGCAAGTGCTAGAGGAGAATGCTCAGGAGAGATGAGAATATTTGATAGTGTCATCACAGTTTGAGAGGTCAGTGTGGATTAAGTCAGACTGATTTAACATTTACTTCTATCCATGCCCTAGATAACAGATCACTTCCTCCATGACTAATATTGACTTAATTCTCTTCACTATATATGTTTATGTTACACACTGCAGTGTGATTAGGGGCTTTCCTAGTGGGCTCAGTGGTAAAGAATCCATCTGCCAAGCAGGAGAGGCATGTTCGATCCCCAGGTCAGGAAGATCCCCTGGAGAAGGAAATGGCAACGCACTCTTCAACCCACTCCAGTATCCTCACCTAGGAAGACCCATGACAGAGGAGCCTGGCAGGCTGCAGTCACGGGGTCACAAAGAGTTGGACACAACTTGCGACTAAACCGCTACCACCACAGTATCATTAACACAAAGTCTCTTAAGTGTGGGATGCTTAGATTCTAATAGTAACAGAGGCAGACTTGCAGATAAAATTTCCAAATATTTACATCTAGTGTGATTAAAAAAAGTAGAGAGTGGTTTTGAGAGGGATGCCCACAATTATGACATCCTCCTCTGTAAACTTGCAATGCCTTTTGCATCTTATGAATCATACATGATGATCAAGCTTGCTCTGTCTCCCCTATACAACTTGGTATTTCATTGTTTCTTACACTATCATACATATTGCCATCATATTTCCTTATTTTCCTTGTACATATTAGAATCTTTGCCCTTTATAGTTAGATGTACCTGCCTAGTCTTGCTTTTAGCAGGTATTTTAGAAATTCATAAAAGTAGACAGGCAATTGAGAAGCTGTTATGTCTGTAGTCAGTGATAGAATTAACTGGTATTTCCATGGGCATCAGGTAGAGTTCTGCATTTTTATCATTGTAAATTTCCTTTTATTGGGGTGATAGCTATGATTTTTTTCTTAATTACTTTGAACTTAAACATTCGTGAATACTTGAAAGTTCTTTGTAAAACTGGTGTTTTAGCCTACTGATTGGGAGAACTGACTCTCTTCATGTCTGTTCATTGTAAAAAGTGATTGCTTTCTGAGAGGTGTCTTATTTTGAATAACCATTGAAACACTTTTGACCATTTTCTCACCTGATAAGGATATGCTGGGAAATTCAACAGTTGCCCTGAACTGTGAATTTGGAACTCTTTTTGCCTCCCAATTTGCCATTCTTGCCTTATTTCCTGCTTACCTACTGCCCCCGTCCCTCTTTTATTTATGCTTCCATCCTATAAGTCATTTGACACTTATCTGCAAGCACACCTTTATGCCTTAGCTACAGGTTGTCCCATCTGTAGAACTGTCTGGATATTGGGGAGGGGGGGGGTCCTTCTTCTAAAGCAATGAGCAAGTATTGCTTTGTAACTTGTAGTAACATCTTTGACAGTAGTCTTTTCTAATGTTCTTAAACCTGAAGGATACTTGGAAGAAAGAACTATGTATTTTTCTTTAAATCACCATTCCACCTTTAGTATCAGTGATTTTCAGTATGTTTGTGTTTAAAAAATAAAAGAGGATAAATGAACATGAAGACATAAATTTTATGAAATTTTCACATAGAAATGTGTTGTAACAAGTACTGCTTTTCTCTAACAGGGTTCAGAAATGCTCAGAAATCAATCACATGAGTGCCCACAATTTGGCCTTGGTTTTTTCCTCCTGTTTGTTTCAGACTAAGGGACAAACTAGTGAAGAAGTGAATGTAATCGAGGACTTAATTAATAATTATGTTGAAATTTTTGAGGTAAATATTTTACATCCTGCCCTTGTTAAAATAGTTTTGCTGTTATTGTTTGCAAACAAAAATATGTATTTTAGGATGTCTTTATTCGTGTCTTTAGGAATATTTAAAAATAAAGGATAGGTACATGATCCTTCACTTTTCAGATATAACTAGCTTTTTAAGCTATAGCCATTCATTTAAATTTGGCTACTTTTAAAGCTTTTTTACCATCTGGTGTCTGTTGCACAGAATATTTCTATTTATAGTGTTTTTATGTTTTTTTTCTTCAGTATGTGTATGCATTATGTCTACTTAGAGGTGTGAAATTATGAAATTCACAAATTCAGTAAATTACATCAGGCTGATAAATTTTGCAGTTGAAAGCATTTTAGAGTTTTCATTTAGTTGTGCATCAATTGGAAAAAAAATTCTGAAGTAATATTCTGTGGTTTTTATTAAGTCATCTCTATTCTAATCATTTGACTTTTCAATTTGCTATTTTATGAAGTTCATATTTTCATGTTTCATCAGAAAACTCTTAGAATAGGGATAATTTTTTATTTCAAAGGAGTAAAAACAGAGGAAATAAGCCTAGGATTTGAATATGGTGGAGGGATGTAGGGGACCTGGGTCAAAGGTCCATTTTCACTGCTTGACTGTTTCTGCCATCTCAATGTTGTCGTTCAACCTTTCCGGGCATTCTGTTAAGTAGTCTTGTACAGACCCCTTGTTTTCCAGGATTGTGTCTTTACCAGATGATCAAATAGGTTAATGTAATAGGTTAACTTCTATAGTTCATACATTCTTACAATAACTCAACACAAGATTGCTTTAAAAAGGAAAAGAAAGTATATTTTAATAAAATAAAAGTTCATATCTTAATTTATATAGGAATGAACAATTGTTGAATTCTCTTTGCTTCTTGATCTCCTTTTTATCTCTTCCTTTATGTGTCCACTGTTTTTGATCAATAGCAATGTCTTCACAATAGTTCTGATGCTGAGAAATGAAAGCCAAAAAAAAAAAGTATGGCTTTGCATGCTCTCTTGATTTCCTTTTTTTGTACTGTTATAGTAGTAAAAATGTTTACGTAGTTTTGTTAAGTCCAACTTTAACCAAATGGTGGAAACTTCATGAGCCCTTAATGAACATTTCTGATAAAAGAAGTCTTTACTCTCAGTGTACATAAACTCTGTTGAACCCTTCATCAGCCACTTTGCTTATTAATGCACCTCAGCAAAGGAGATGCCACCGATGGAGTGTGTGCCTAAAGTGGTATCATCATAAGATATTCTGAACTTTATGAGCCTCTGTCTTGTTGGCTTTACATCTGCCCTAGCTGTGTGGGCCCCTGCTGATGAAGATGGCCATTCTCATTTATTTTTAACATGTCAGTCTTTAAATTCCTGAAGAAAGTGATGTGAGGATGAGTATATCACTCCTTGTATTTTATTAGAATGTCCCAAATTATATTTTAAACAGGTTAAAGAAGACCAAGTCAAACAAATGGACATAGAGAATAGCTTTATTACCAAGTGGAAAGACACCCAAGTGAGTAGTAATAGTTAGATCTCCAATTTGAAAAAATTAAAAAATAAAACAACAAAACAAAACAAAAACTTTCATTGTAAGTAAACATTTGTGTTTATTTTCAAATTCCTATTTGAAGCAAAGTAAAACGAATGGGGAAAGAAACCTAGATAAAACAGTTGTGAAATTCTGTAGCATGCCACATACAAAATGCCAAAGTATGCTAATGTAATGCTTTCAACACATAGATGGAAAAGTTAGTCCCAGTCTTATCACAATGTCCTTTTTGAAATCAGTTTTCATTTATGAGCACTATTGAAAATACTAGTGGATTTCAAAGGAAGCATTTAAAGTCAAAATAAATACTAAAACAGAAAATTCAGACTTCCTAATGATTCTTTCTGTTATGCTTTTGAAATTGTAAGTTATTTCTTACATGCTTTTGCTTTGCATGCTCTTGGATGATTGCACTGGTGGGACTGTTTCTTTTGTGCACTTCATAACATGTTAATTTATTTCTTAAGTTGACTTTTCTAGATCTTCCTTACTCTCCTCGGTTGCATCATATTGGATTTGTGTGTTCAGGTTGCACTACTGCTTTTCCAGGGTACCTTTCCTTGTTTGATGAATATTCACTGGACTTTTTTGAGGCTGGCTTTGTCTTCTAATAGCTAGCAATTATAGTGGATTCAGGGTACCAGTGTAGATAAGACAAATGGGTCAAATAAATTCTCTTTGTAGGTACACTTAGAGAATGAGGTGAATACTTTCTTATTAATCAAACACTAAGTTCACTTCATTCCTGAAATACACACAACTAATTTAGAGAAATTGTCAGAGCTATCATTCCATATGAGGGAGATGAGGAAAGGCTTTCATTCAAATGCGTAGATCCCCTAGTACCAGTGAAAAGTGAAAGTGTTAGTCACTCAGTCATGTCTGACTCTTTGTGAACCCATGGACTGTAGCCCGCCAGGTTCCACTGGCCATGGAATTCTCCAGGCAAGAATACTGAAATGGGTAGTCATTCCCTCCTCCAGGGATTCTTCCCGACCCAGGGATCAAACCCAGGTCTCCCACACTGCATGCAGTCTTTACCGTCTGAGTCACCAGGGAAGCCCACTACTGTGACATTAATTCTGTAAGAAGTGTTTCTTCATTTTGACCCAAAGTAATTAATGCAGGCTCCAGATGAGTTAGCAGTAACACTAAAAAAAAAATGTGGCTCATTAGCAGTTGGTTCTCTTGGATTCTTGGTTTTTGGAGAGAGTTTCAGATATGAAACAAAGGATTGTGTGAGCCTAAGGGTAATCTTTGGCAGCACTATCTATATTGTTATTGGATAAAGTATGAGTACGATTCTGCAGTTTTATCATTTGTATTCATACTACAATAAAGAAATGAGTCTTGAACACTTTCTAATTAAGTAGAAGTAAGTATTGCTAAAATAAGAAAAGAATTGTCTATAAAATAAAGCAGTTTGGAAGAAACGTAGAACAGTTTGGAAAAAACCTGTTGTTTTGCTGGAGTTTTTCTCCAGTCCATTCAAAACTTGTCTGAAGTAGTTTTCTGACAGACTCTAAGTCTTATCCCGGTTTGATTTTCTGAGCTATTCTTGTTTTTGGCTACACTCTATGAATTCTTTGTGTTTGCTTTTTTAATTTTTAAAATGTGTCCTTCCCGGAGAGTTGTTTATACAAACACAGGGGAAAGTAAAAATGTCAACTGTATCTTTTCTTCCCTAGCATTTTTATGTAGCTCTAAACATAAGGAAGAAAAATTGGAAATAAGCTTTGCTAAGCCTATAGTGTCAGAATAACTATGAACAGCTCTTCAAAGTACTTTTTTAATGTTTGCCCCATAAATTTACTCAGCAGGTTTTATTCTGAGGCAAATTTAACTTTGAAATGATCACTTCTCCATTATGATCTTTTCCTAAAAATGAGTGATGGATGTGACTTCTGAGTGATTACATAACTTAAGGGAATTTCTGAAAAAAGCAACTCAAGATATTTTTCATAGATTTGTTTGGTTCTTTGTTAATCTTCTTCACATTATTCTGTCAGTCTACGTAGTGACATCTTATGCTTTGTATTGCCTGCCTTGTGTTTTCTTCACATAGTGTGTCTTCTTAGGTATAATAGTAACCCAAATAACCTAGCACTTGATGTTTGGTTAAAGGTAATTAAAATAATTTTATTATCTTCTTATATTTTGTCACTTCACTTTTAATTTTTATTGCTATATATACATTTTCTATTTGTAATTTTAATACAGCTCTGACCTAATTTATCTTCATATTTCAATTTTTGGCCTTACCATCTCTGTTTCTACTGTAGCCAGTTAAGGGTATGTGAGGGCACTCTTTCTTTTCTTTTACTTTTGAGTAAAAGAAAAGAAAAATGATATGTGATTGTGTTTGCTGATTATATCATTTGTGTAGATACCTCATCATTAACTGTGTCCAGAAAATGAGTATCATTTTGTTGTTAACAGGGAGATTGATCCCATTTCATTATTATACAATTTTTAGAAATATGACTAGGACTTTTGAACCATCTTAAGTATTGTGTGTGTCCTTGCAACATACTTACCTCTGCATCTGCCCTTTTTAGGTTTCCCAGGCTGGAGATTTGTTAATTGAAGTATATGTAGAAAGAAAGGAACCTGACTGCAGTATTATAATTCGGGTGAGTCCCAAATATGGAATGTAAAGAATACTGTTGAAAATCAAAACTGTTAGCATTAGTCTGCATATCTTGAATTTTCCATTGTTTTTTCTATCTTATTTTATATGTCCAATTCAAATCATGACAAGTTTGACTCTTCCTGCCAGTATCCTCTGTGAATCCCGTGTTTTAGTCATTTGGAGACCACCCTATGTTCTTTTGGTTGTGGTTAGGATGTTCTGTAGGTTCTATAGAACAGCCTGAGCTCTAACATCTGCTACTCATCTTCCTACCTTCTTGACATGAGACAACAGATATACTCCCATCTGAGTCTACCTTCTTACCTTTCTAATGAGGAGATTACACTATTTATATAATAGCATTAATTTGAGGGCTTGGTAAGATCCTGCCTGTAAAACAGTTAGCAGATATTATGGTACATAGTTCAGTTCAGTCGCTAAGTCGTGTCCAACTCTTTGCGACCCCATGGACTGTAGCACACCAGGCCTCCCTGTCCCTCACCAACTCCCTGTCCCTCACCAACTCAGACTCATGTCCATTGAGTCGGTGATGCCATCCAACCATCTCATCCTCTGTCATCCCCTGCTTCTCTCACCTTCAATCTTTCCCAGCATCAGGCTCTTTTCAAATGAGTCAGCTCTTTGCATCAGGTGGCCAAAGTATTGGAGTTTCAGCTTTAGCATCAGTCCTTCCATTGAATTTTCAGGACTGATTTCCTTTGGATGGACTGGTTGGATCTTCTTGCAGTCCGAGGGACTCTCAAGAGTCTTCTCCAACACCACAGTTCAAAAGCATCGATTCTTTGGTGCTCAGCTTTCTTTATAGTCCAACTCTCAATCCATACATAACCATTGGAAAAACCACAGCCACGTGGTACATAAGTGCTTAATAAATAACCACTAGTATATAAATCCTCCATCCTTGCATCCTAGACTTTGTTGCTGTTGTTTTGTCACTAAGTTGTGTCCAACTTTTTGCGACCCCATAGCCCCCCAGCCTCCTCTGTCCATAATATTCTCGTGCCAAGAATACTGGGGTAGGTAGCTGTTCCCTTCTCCCGGGAATCTTCCCAACCCAAGGAGTGAACCTGCGTCTCCTGCATTGTCGGGTGGATTCTTTACTGCTGAGCCACCAGGAAAGCCGATCCTAGACCTTAGCTTCCAGTATTTCAGTGTC
This sequence comes from Neotragus moschatus, assembly GCA_006410615.1. Classification (NCBI taxonomy): domain Eukaryota; kingdom Metazoa; phylum Chordata; class Mammalia; order Artiodactyla; family Bovidae; genus Neotragus; species Neotragus moschatus. Next base: position 1,028,361 of record SJYA01001014.1, on the reverse strand, counting down.
CTGGAATATGAAATACCTCTCCTCTTCCTTGGTAACTTTACTTAACCATTTGTTTTGAATTTAAAAGATCCTTTTCATGTTACCATAGTCTGTACTTAGCCTTAAGAGAGTAAGACTGCTTTCTTTGTGCATAGGAAAGACATGCTGCCATCTCACAGTAGAAATTCAGTTTTAGCTTCTTAGCTTTTTTAAAGTACAAGATAAAACAGAGTCTTCACATTAAATATTTCTGGAATTTAGTTATGTCCAAGATACTGTAATTATTATTTTATATATGTTTAATGATTACATACGAGGATATTCTCAGTTGGCCCAGTGGTAAAGAGTCCACCTGCAGTGCAGAAGACTCAGATTCTATACCTGGGTCAGGAAGCTCCCCTAGAGGAGGAAATGACAATCCATTCTAGTATGCTTGCCTGGACAGTCCCATGGACAGAAGAGCCTGGTGGTTACAGCCCATGGGGTTGCAAAGGATTGGACAAACTGATAAGCACACACACACACAAATGATTACGTATGATTCTTTGACACTGGTTACTCAGCTGTGAAACTAACATGAGCTGCCTTGCACTCCTTGGCCACATCTGTTTGTTACGCTGAACATGTGATGTTGATCACAGGGGACATGCGGAAGTAGTAGAGATATCTTGGCATATGTCTTATCACTTATGCTGAAAGGGATAGTGAAAGCACATGACTTAACTCCATTTACCCATAAACTCTTCACTGTTGTTGTTAAGTCACTTCAGTCGTGTTTGACTCCATAGACAGCAGCTCACCAGACTCCCCCGCCCCTGGGATTCTCCAGGCAAGAACGCTAGAGTGGGTTGCCATTTCCTTCTCCAATGCATGAAAGTGAAAAGTGAAAGTGAAGTCGCTCAGTCGTGTCCAACCCTCAGTGACCCCATGGACTGCAGCCTTTCAGGCTTCTCCATCCATGGGATTTTCCAGGCAAGAGTACTGGAGTGGGGTGTCATTGCCTTCTCCAAGAAACTCTTCACTAGTTCATTTTATCTAATAAAGATATACCAGAAGTTATTAAAATTGAGCAAAATTTGTATTTTAAGTATATTCACATAAAAGGATGTCCAGTTTCACCTACAAAAACTCTAAATTCTCTTGAAAAACATAGCAAAAACTATAAAAAAATAAACAAAGACTTTGCACAGCTCTTATATTTATTTCAGCCGATCATTACCTCAACCCAAGGAGGTAGGTGAAGCAGTGATATCTCACATTCATATGAGTAGAAATGGGAATTAATAACATTAAAGCCTGGATGCAAACATTAGTCATGATATTCCAAGTCTGATGTTCATTATATCAATTTGGGTATCACTTAGAGTAATTAATTCCAAAGTGTGCTTTGTAGAGTTCTAGGTGTTCTGAAGAGGGGCCTTGGATATCACCTGGAACGTATAGGAAACACATAGGAACATATAGGAAACATATAGGAACAAGGAAATGAGTTCCAGTCTTCCATTCCTATGTCAATCTAAGGAACTCCCTGCTATTTCACTACTTTGGTTTCTCAGTAATTTATTTTTTTTAAGGAAGGGCTATACTTCTTAAAATATCGTAAAGCCATTCTGATGAGCGACATCACTGAAGTCATTCATCTACTAAGGTTTCCATTCCTTAAAATTCTCTGCTTTTGCCATATGCTAATTTTTTTCTTTTAAGGCTGTACTACATTGAGCTTTTCTAAACAGCAAATAATGGACTTCATCATTAATATATTCCAAGTCAGTGTTAGTCACTCAATCATGTCCCAACTCTTTGCAACCCCATGGATTGTAGCCTGCTAGTCTCTCTTTAGTCAAGAATACTGGACTGGGTAGCCATTCCCTTCTCCAGGGGATCTTCCTAACCCAGGAATTGAACCCAGGTCTCCCACTTTTCAGGCAGAATCTTTACCATCTGAGCCACCAGGGAAGCCTAATATATTCCAAAGGTATTTCACAGACTCCAAAAGACAGACTATATGAGTTACCTCTAGTGAAAGATGTTTTATATTATTTATATATGTGCAATATGCTTATAATCAATAAGGGACAGAAGAAATGGAAATGAGCACATTTTCTAAGAAATTTTTAATAGGTGCATACTTGTACTGAAAGTGTGGAAACGTGGTTGCAGCTGCAATATTCTAACGCTTAAATCATGTTCTATTTGTTTAGCATTGTAAATAAATTCTAATTGGAGAAAACCAACTTGCTTTTGGCCAGCATGCCTGTAAGACTGGTAAAAACAAAAACAGGGAGAAAACAAATGAGAAACCCTCAAAGTCCCTGAAGAAGATGGGGTACTAATGCAGTGGCCCGAGGCTCTGAGACTCTCAGAGAGCCAACCCCCAGGCTGACTCTGCAGACTCTGCCCTTGGCCTGAAAGCAGACTTTGGCGGCCCAGCATCTGTCACTTGGCGTGGCAGGGCACACCACACACCACTAAACCTGGGGCTCTTCAGCATGGTGGACCACAGTCAACTGTGTATAATTTAGAGCCCCAACTGAATAACTGAGCCATTTTGAACTCCTGATTATAGAACTGAGTGAAAAGATTTTTGCCTACAAGGCCACAGGATCCAATGTCTGTGGAAGGTCTTTCTGAGTATGAATAGGTATCTTCCCTTTTTGAGTTATTTAATTGTTCACTGAGTTAAAAACAAAAAAAAAATTTTCCCGATTATATGGGCACTTTTTACACATACATGAAAATATATTCCATTATGGAGAAGATCTGAATAAGCTGTTTCCCCTAGGTGCTTAGAGAAACTGGTTAAATGTGCTAAGAGGACACTTACAGTATCATTAGGTGGTAGATGGCAGGCAGGTGTTACCGCCCCAGCATAAGGCCACTTCTGTTTTTGATGTATATTCTGAAGAAATTTTGCTTCTCTTGCAGATATCTCCTGTGATGGAAGCAGAAGAGTTAACTAATGACATATTAGCAATAAAAAATATAATTCCAACAAAAGATGATATTTGGGCCACATTTGAAGTCATAGAAAATGAAGAGCTCGGTAAGTGGTTCTCATGCTAGGGATTTTTAAATTCCTTAGAGTGTGAAGAAACACTATTTTTCTGAAAAACCATTACTAACATTTTATGTTTTTATAAAGTTTCACATCCTGTTATGACTCCCCTTCTACTTCAGTGCATGCATTGATATATGTTGGTGCTACTTGAGGTTGCCCTCCTGTGATTTTATTATTGAAATAATTAGGTTGTTTTATTGACTGTAAGTTTATAGTGTAAAATATTAGTCGTGTATGTTGCTGCCTCAGGAAATAAGGCTTCATTTTTAAGAACAGGCAGTGTGATTTGTAACAATATTCTAAATGTCACCACCACCATCCAGCTTATTCCACGTTATTCCTGTATGCTGCTTATTTAACAAGGATGCTGATTTAAAAGATTACTATTTTAAAAACTAATTTTGTTTTAAGCCTAGCAGAAGGTTCCTTTTTAGTTTTTTACTTTTTCATCTATCTTTAGTAGAGTGGATCAGATATTTTGTCATTTTTTTAAATCTCAGGTACAGAAGAATAAAGAGAGCTTTTAAAATGCGTTGACCACCCCAAGAATAATAAGCCTAACATTCTTATGACACCATTTGGTTTTAAAGACCTCTAGGAAAGAAAAAAAAGATGCAAAATATCTTTGTATCTTGACCATCTGTATAGTTGATCCCTGCTTAGGTCTTGGGACTCTTTCAAGTATAGATGTCAAACTGCCAAAAGTAAAATCTTGCCACCTGCAAGCTCAATACAAAAATTAAAATTGAACATTAATAATACCTCATTGTGTATTATTAAGAGTCTTATAATCAGTGTTAGAATGAAATGGGATTATCAAATACTTTGTCTTTCATTATTCCATCTTGAAGTTTTTATTCCTTTATTCTTTTTATCGTGCACTGTTCTTTAAGAATGTAATTTGTTTTAAAACACTACTTTCCAATATTCATTGCCAGGATTCAGTGCCACTGGTCCTTTGGTGTCAGTTCACACTGTCTCCCCCATAGTCAGGCTCAGTCTGGCCTCTCATAAAAGGTGTTTTGCCCAATGACTCCAGCAACCCCCCACCTGCCAAGTCCAGTGGATTTACTTCTGGCTTTACTTTGCTTGTTCTCACTGTGGAATTTATTGCTAATAACCATTCCCTTTTACTTGAAATGTGTTCACTCTGTTTTCATTGCTGCTTTGATTCTCTTCCTAGTGCTGGAATTGTTTTATCTCATTTGTCAATTATTCTTCCTCTATCCCCAGATAGTGGGTTTCTGCTGCTGCTCTGATCTTTTTTTACCATCTTTTCTCATTTTGCTTTCTTTATAAGACAATCACTATAGAAGACAATCACTTCTGTACCTTATGCTTGACTAACATACAAGAAGGTGTTGCCCAAGTGCGCCTTTATTCCTCCCCTTCTGGCCCCCTTGTTTACCTCCTTTAAAACCCAGACTAAGGGTTCCATCACACTTTGTCTTGTCATTTTTGTTTGTTTGTTTGTTTTTTATGGTGCCATTCAGTTCAGTTGCTCAGTCGTGTCCGACTCGTTGCCACCCCATGAATCACAGCACGCCAGGCCTCCCTGTCCATCACCAACTCCCGGAGTTCACTCAGACTCACATCCATTGAGTCAGTGATGCCATCCAGCCATCTCATCCTCAGTCATCCCCTTCTCCTCCTGCCCCCAATCCCTCCCAGCATCAGAGTCTTTTCCAGTGAATCAACTCTTCGCATGAGGTGGCCAAAGTACTGGAGTTTCAGCTTTANTTCAGTTCAGTCGTTCAGCCGTGTCCGACTCGTTGCCACCCCATGAATCACAGCACGCCAGGCCTCCCTGTCCATCACCAACTCCCGGAGTTCACTCAGACTCACATCCATTGAGTCAGTGATGCCATCCAGCCATCTCATCCTCAGTCATCCCCTTCTCCTCCTGCCCCCAATCCCTCCCAGCATCAGAGTCTTTTCCAGTGAATCAACTCTTCGCATGAGGTGGCCAAAGTACTGGAGTTTCAGCTTTAGCATCATTCCTTCCAAAGAAATCCCAGGGTTGATCTCCTTCAGACTGGTTGGATCTCCTTGCAGTCAGAGGGACTCTCAAGAGTCTTTTCCAACACCACAGTTCAAAAGCATCAATTCTTTGGCGCTCAGCCTTCTTCACAGTCCAACTCTCACATCCATACATGGCCACAGGAAAAACCATAGCCTTGACTAGATGGACCTTAGTTGGCAAAGTAATGTCTCTGCTTTTGAATATGCCATCTAGGTTGGTCATAACTTTTCTTCCAAGGAGTAAACATCTTTTAATTTCATGGCTGCAGTCACCATCTGCAGTGATTTTGGAGCCCCAAAAAATAAAGTCTGACACTGTTTCCCCATCTATTTCCCATGAAGTGATGGGACTGGGTGCCATGATCTTCATTTTCTGAATGTTGAGCTTTAAGCCAACTTTTTACTCTCCACTTTCACTTTCATCAAGAGGCTTTTTAGTTCCTCTTCACTATCACATGGATTTATTTTTGTCTTTCTTGATGAGAGCTCTTTAGAGGGAACAAGGGACTCTGTTTCTATCTCTAGTGCAGTTTTTATCTCTGACAACAGTGCCTAATAACAACTGCTATACAATTAAAATCTTTTGCATAAGTGAAGCACAATTTTGTATTACTGTATAGTTCAATAGTGGTAAAGTCTTGACTTTGGTTGTTTAATTTTAAGGAGAAGTGGGTAGGTTAACAGCTTCATTTGTGAGTAAAAAATAACTGACAGCACTACTGCCTAAATTATCTTTGTAAATCACAAATAGGTTCATATTTTAAAATCATTTAAAACCCTTTTATTGTTGGAGAAAAGACAGTCTCATCAATAAGTTGTACTGGAAAACTGGATAGCCACATGTAAAAGAATCAAATTAGAACAGTTTTCTTGCACTGTATACAAAAATAAATTTAAAATGGATTTAAGACTTAATCCTGAAACCTTAACCCTCCTAGAAGAGAATGTAGGCAGAACACTCTTTGACATAAATTGTAGCAATATCTTTTGGGTCTGTCTTCCAAGGCAAAAGAAACAAAAGAAAAAATAAATAACGCTGAAGAATTGATGCTTTTGAACTGTGGTGTTGGAGAAGACCCTTGAGAGTCCCTTGGACTGCAAGGAGATCCAACCAGTCCATCCTAAAGGAGATCAGTCCTGAGTGTTCGTTGGAAGGACTGATGTTGAAGCTGAAACTCCAATACTTGAGCTACCTGATGTGAAGAGATAACTCATTTGAAAAGACCCTGATGCTGGGAAAGATTGAAGGCAGGAGGAGAAGGGCCGATAGAGGATGAGATGGTTGGATGGCATCACTGACTCAATGGACATGAGTTTGGGTAAACTCTGGGAGTTGGTGATGGACAGGGATACCTGGCATGCTGCAGTCCATGTGGTCACAAAAAATTAGACATGACTGAGCTACTGAACTGAACTGAATTAAACTTCATAGCTTGTATACAGCGAAGAAAACCATCAACACAAATGAAAAGACAGCCTACAGAATGGGAGAAAGTATTTGCAAATCATACATCTGTTAAGAGGTTAATAGCCAAAATATCTAAGGAACCCCTACAAATCAATAGCAAAAAAAAAAAAAAAAATCCACAAACAACTCAATTAAAAATGGGCAGAGGATCTGAATAGACATTTTTCTAAAGGAAACATGCAGATGGCCAACCAGTGCATGAAAAGATGCTCAGTATCACCAATCATCAGGGAAATGTATTGCTAAATCAAAACCACAATGATATATCATCTCACAGTCTTCAAAATGGCTGTCATCAAAAAGTCTGTAAGTAGCAAATGTTGGTGAGGATGTGGAGAAAAAAAGAACCCTAGTATACTGTTGATTATGTAAATTGGCACAGGCACTATGGAAAACAGTGTGGATGTTCCTCAGAAAAACCAAGAATGGAATTACTATCTGATCCAGCGGTTCCATTCATGGGCACATATCTGGAAAAGACAAAAAATGTGATTTGAAAAGATACATGCTACCCAGTGTCAACAGTGGCATTATTTACAAATATGCTTGTAGACTAGCAACCACTGGGAGATCCAAAAGGCCTCCTTAGCTCTTAGCTGATGGTCTCCTCTACGCTTCTCTTGCTGTTGATTTTTGAGGAAGTCAACAGCAGAACAATGAATCATGGATTTGGGGTAGGCATACTCTTCCTAGCCCTTATTCTCTCAAGGGCTGAGTTAAAGGATATCCCCATGCCTCAGTTCTGGAGGTCTGTGCCTTTGGGCATTGGTCCTCCAAAATGAGAGAAATAAGCCAAATGGGTGAGGATAGGAAAGAATTATATAGAGAGCCGGTACAGAGATTGCACTATATCTGGAAACAGTCTTTTTAAATTTCTTCTGGGAAAATGAAGAGATGCTTATCCTGAAAATGACTAATTATCAACTTGCATGTGCCAATTAGCATATCACAAATGGTAACACTGGAGTCAGGTGGTGTTGTTTTTTTTTTTGGTTCCTTCTCACTAATTAAAGAAAAGTTGATAAAACTATAAAAAGACTAGGAGACTTCAAGCTGTTTTGACTGGTAAATGTCCAGATATATAATCAAAGGAACACCCCATGTACATCAAGAAAGAGTATATTTGATGGAGTTAGGAATTCAAATTTGGCATGGTCTTAACGTTTGGTCAACCATTCAAGTTGAAATTGCCCGAAGAGAAAACTAAGATTATTTCTACTGCTTTTAGAGGAACACAGCTAAGAAAGCAACAAAGGGACCTGTGATTACGTTGACTTACTGGAGCAGATGGGACCTGTGGAGCCACCTGACCTTCTGAAATGTTAAGAGCTTTATTTCTAGTAACATGCAGGGAAGATAAAATAAAATGTAAAAAGAAGATAAAAGTGAAGGCATTCGTAGTCCATAAGATTGTGGTTGATAGGAAGAATGTCAGCAGGGGATTGGTGCTTTTTCTAATGTAAATATAAATCCTGAAGTAACCAAAGCAACCAAATATAAATAAGTAAATGAATAAATAAGCAAGTGAATCAAAAGTGCTGGATTTTATTTTCACTGCCTATAAACTTTGAAACAATAGTTCTCTACCTAGTCATTTCCAATGCCTCCTTTGTATAACAGATATTTTGTTTGTTCCCTTTACTATCTTGAGAGACTCTACTAGAGTGGGTAGCATTCCCTTCTCCAGGGGCTATTCCTGACCCAGGGATCAAAACCAGATCTCTTGCATGCAGGGAGATTTTTTACCATCTGAGCCAGCAGGGAAGCCCATGTAAGTGCTCTGGCCTTCCTATATGATTGAAGATAATGAAAATAGATTCTTAAGTTTATAAATGGGATTATCATAGATGTGGCAGCTACAAATTCAGACTGATATAAGCATGTCAATTTGTGACTAATGTATCATTAGCAGAATTGCCATCGTTGGTGAAACGGTGTCTTTGTTTAGCCTGATATAACAGAATTGTGATCTTCCCTGGTGGCTCAGATGGTAAAGTATCTGCCTACAATATGGGTAGGCCTGGGTTTGATCCCTGGGTTGGGAAGATCCCCTGGAGAAGGAAATGGCAACCCACTCCTGTACTCTTGCCTGGAAAGTCCCACGGACAGAGGAGACTGGCAGGCTACATACAGTCCATGGGGTCACAAAGAGTCGGACACGACTGAGAGACTTCACTTCATAACAGAATTATACAGGAGAAATTTATTTCTTACATTTCTGGAGGCTAGGAAGTCCAAGACCAAAGTCCCAGCAGACTTGTTGCTTGTGGAAGGCTTGCTTCTTGTATGACAGATGGCCATCTTTTCACTGAATCTTCACATGATGAAATGGAACTTTGTGGGAGCATTAAGCCCATTGGGGCTTCCCTGGTGGCTCAGCGGAAAAGAATCTGCCTGCCAATACAGGAGACATGAGTTTAATCCCTGGGTCGGGAAGATCCCCTGGAGAAGAAAATGGCAACACATTCTAGTATTCTTGCTTGGGAAATCCCATGGACAAAGGAGCCTGATGGGTTACAGTCCATGAGTCACAGAGTCAGACACAACTTAGCAACTAAACAACAACAAACCCATTTAGGGGGACTTCGCCGTCATGATTTAATCACCTCCCAAAAGCCCCTCCATCTACTACTGTCACATTGGGAATTATTTCAACCTGTGAATTGGGGGAGTGGGGAAACAGCCAAGCCACAGCAGGTAGTAAACAACTCTTAGCAAAATTCTGACAAAGCACGATTATTATTTTTTCTTTTTCTGCTTTTATAGTAATCAAGATTCGTGGAAAAACTACATCATGTTAAATCCATATAAAATATTTTGAGAATTTATATTAAGGCTAGTTAGATTCTAAAGTGTTAGTTTATAAGTGGGATTTCCTTCTTTAGTGTCTGAGACATTGGAAACTTGTACTAGACAGAGAACAAATCTTTCTTTGTCTCATCCTTTGAAAGATGCCAAGCATTCTTGACCCACTGCCACCAGTATCATTTTTTACCATACTTCTGGTATTTTAATGCTTCACTTTAAGAATGAACCGATACCCTATCAATGTAGCACTCTACCGCTTAGTTCCTTCACATGCTGAAAAAAGTTAACTGCTCATGGGCCTCATTTGAGTGGGCTTCCTCACCAAGAGGCTCAAGTTGGTGAAGTAGCTACTTTCTACACAGCAGCATCATAACAAAATATTCTCTTCCTGCTTATATCTACCATGAGGTGGAAGATCAGTTCCGTTTTATTCAGAGTCTTTCTGGTCCATCTCTTGATTGACAGGGGCTGTCATCCTCTGAGAGACTTGCATGGCTCTAGATTTGACACTAAAATTTTATTACTAAGGAAGTCATAATTGTCTCTGGAAATCCTATGTCATTACCGCCAGAAATTTAAGAATAACACCAGTTGTTTCAGGTGGAAATGCATAGTTCTCTGTTTAACAAAGGAGGCCAGGTTTAATTCTACGGACAAGATTTTCAAATATTGAGAACATGACTTACCTAGCTAAAGAACCACCTCCACACCCTGTTCTTAAATAATTACACTGAATTTTCAGCAAAAAATTTAATGCACTAGGTAGTGTGAGTGTGTGCATGCTGAGTCACTACAGCCGTGTCCCTCTCTTCATGACCCTGTAGACTGTAGCCCACCAGGTTCCTCTCTCCATGTGATTCTCCAGCCAAGAATACTGAAGTGGATTGCCATCCCCTCCTCCAGGGATAAACAGTGTACAAATCAGGTTTTTGGTTTTTTTTTCCCTAGTAATACCCTAATGCCAGCTGACTTATGTAATTTATCATGACAGATGGTTGTAAATGTAACTCTTAACAAAAACTAGTTTACTTGTAGGGATTTATATTCCAACAGCATTTGATGACTCAGTCCATTTTTCCTGTCTCTTACCTCTTTAACAATTGTGTCATTTGACAGTCTAATAACTATTTATCTTTTCATCCTATTTTTTCAGCTCAATTTTTATGTAGGAACTTGGATCTTCAGGATTTTCATTCTCTTGAATTAATATTGATGCAAAAAACATACTTAGCTAATTTTTGCAAATCTATATTTGCTTCTCTCTCTGCTGTGATATATTTCAGTATAACTAAGAGTACCTTTGAGGTATCACTATTGTATCTACCGGTAATAGTGACCCTCTTTAATACAAATGTTCTAATATTTAGAAGTCTCATTACAAATTCTTATAATAAAGGAGAGTAAGCTTTTATTGCAATCCAGGTAGTTTTGCAGTTAAGAATATCATTCCTACCTCAAGCCAACTGCAGTATGATGAATTTCTTGACATGAAGGATGTCAAACCTATCTTATTTACTTACTATCTTCTCACTAAGGATAGGAAAATGAAGGAGAAAGTGTGAATTGACATTGTTTTTCACTTTGCATATATTACCTTTTGTCCTCAGAAATATCTTAGTGAGTTGATACTTTTTCCCCAAAATTACATATGTGAAAACCATCATGGGGAGCTTTACATAACTGTACAAAGTAAAACCAAGTGTGATAGTTACGATTTGGAGCTTGGGGTCAGATAGATTTGAGAATCCAGTCTCTGTTCCTCAGTTGAATGAGCTGTTTGATTTTAGGCAAGTAGATGAACCTCTCTGATTCTTGAATTCTTTTACATGTAATATAAATAATGATAATTTGTAATGAAAAGTGTTGTAAGAGTTGAAAACAGCAACTGATGTAAGGTAGCCAGTATATATTATGTTGATACATAGTAGTTATTCTAGAAATGGCAACTGTTAACAGGATAAGTAGCATCCCAGAGTTTTGCAAGTAGTGTCCCATGATTTTTGCCAAACCTTGTATAAATTTATTTTAGAAAACAGGATTAATGTAGTACAAAAGATTTTGCCTGATTTTCAAAGAAGTATATATGTCTGTTGATCCAGTTACAATTATTTACTGTTAATTTATGGATTACCATAGAAATTTGTAAGGTGTTTTATTCCCCAAGTATTTATTATTGAACATCTATTATGTACCCAGCACTCTGCTTTGTGAAAGGGATATATTTATAAATAAGAAATAGGTTTGCCTCCAAGATGTATGACTTAGTTGCTCTGTGTTTTTTGTGTTTTTTTTTAAGCTGTTGTTGTTTGCAATCACCATCACAATGCCTAGGCTTACACCAAGATGCACAGAATGCAGAACTGCATTTCACTGTACTGAATAGAAAGCAAAAGCTCTATAGTTATTTACACTGGAAAGAAAAAAACAAGTTCCAGAATGCTGTGCGAATAAAAGGGAGACCAGTACTAGAGAGACTGTGATACATTTGGTCTCTTTTATTACTTGTGACTTTATGTATATAGCATGAGTAATATACAAGTGTGATGCTGTTGACATGGACTTTGTAGTTTGTTATTGGCATTACTACTTTAACCAGAAACAAAAACCCTAGTAGGAGGTTATAAAAGAGTTGAGTTGACTTATAAAGGCTGTGGTACCAGGAAACTTACATCAACATCTTCACATTAGAGTTTATGTTCTTGCTATTTCAATTATACTATTTTCAGTACACTGTGGAAAGACTGGATTTTTTTCTCCCCCAGCATATGCTTCTGTTACAAGATTTTATTAAGTGATTGGCATATTTTGACCAGGCTTCCCAGGTGGCACTGGTGGGAAAGAAGTCACCTGCCAATGCAGGAAACTCGGGTTCGATCCCTAGGCTGGGAATAGGAAATGACAACTCACTCCAGCATTCTTGCCTGGAAAATCTCAGGGACAGAGGATCCTGGCTGGCTACAGTTCATGGGGTTGCAAAGAGTCAGACATGACTGAGCACGCATACACGCACACATGCATATTTTGATCAGCAGAAAACTTTCCTATGAAATTTTGATTGTAATTCTAAAAACCTGTGGGGTTTTTTGGTTAATTAACTCTATGCTAAGAACTTGTGATATATTTTAAAGTATGGTTGCATAAAACAGAATACATATGGATGAGTATTTATCAAGGAGAAATTGTGAAGATGTGACCAACTTTTTTTGCTTGTTAGCCTATTATATGAACTGTTAATGGATAATATTGCTGCATAATGTTTCTGATTGATATTTCCACTAATAGTTAAACAGAAATTATTCAGTACTGTTTGATAAGGATTATCTTCTGTTCTTTTTGAAGTTATACTTTATAATTTCATGTAAGTTGATGATCAGCTATAAGTTGTCCACTAGTGTTGATCAGAAATTATGCTAGTCTTATTGGGATAAACAAAGGATTTATACTTAGTACTGGACCAATTACTAGTACTTTTACAAATATTTAATTGTGTATGCAAACAGACATTTTTCCATAAGCAAACTAGAATGTAGTTTAAATTAAAAAGTAGAGTAATTCACTAATTTGTTGTATAGAAAGGTAGCTTTCTTTCTGAGATTTTTATATAAAGAATGCTATGCTCTGCTGTGCTTGGTGCTCAGTTGTGACTGACTCTTTGCGACCCCATGTACTGTATGTAGCCTGCCAGGCTCCTCTGTCCATGGAAATTCTCCAGACAAGAATACGTAAATGGGTTGCCATGCCTTCCTCCAGGGGATCTTCCCAACCAGGGAATGAACCCAGGTCTCCCACATTGCAGGTAGATTCTTTACCCTCAGAGCCACCAGGGAAGCACATGAATACTGGAGCACATAGCCTATCCCTTCTCCAGGGTATCTTCCCAGCTCAGGAATCAAACCGGGGTCTCCTGCGTTGCAGGTGGATTCTTTACCAGCTGAGCTACCAGGGAAGCCCCATCTAAAGAATAACACCTCCGAATTTTTTTAAAAAGTAGTTTAATAACAAACAGATGTCCCTGCACAGATTTATTTATACAGTGAATTTTATTACGTGATTAATGCTGTTCCAGGTCTTAGGGTATCTTGTATGTAGTCCTAGCACTATTCTTATATACTATAAGATACAGTCATGCTTGTTGTAATGCATAGAGCTTTTTAAAAGGATGTTTTAAATTTTATAATCGAAAAAAGTTAAGATTTTTTTGGTTATTTGATCTTTTTTTTTTTTTTTTTGCAGAACGTCCTCTTCACTACACAGAAAATGTGTTGGAACAGGTGCTTCGATGGAGTTCATTAGCTGAACCTGGCTCTGCTTATCTTGTAGTGAAGAGATTCTTAACCATTGACACAATTAAACACTATAACGGTAGGTGCTGCTATTTCACATTCCAACTATGATTGAAAATTCAAGTGGTTAAAGGACAATTATTATGGCACAAGTGTTACTTGAAAATGTAAAAAATGGGAAGCTAAATGCAGAATCTACTAATGTGTTATTGCAGAGTGGAAAGAAGAATACATAGATCAAGTGCCACGGTCAGGTTTTCCCCGTGGGTAGCACCGTGATATTAGGTGGTTATTTTGATAGTATCAAGGTAAAGATTCTGCAGGAATGTTTCTTCTTTTTAAGTTTTTGTTTGTTTGTTTTATTGTCATGCTTGAGTGTTTTCCTAATGTTTGGATAGATGGTGAATCATCCTGAGTTATGTTTACATTTGAAAGTTCTCTGGGCATTCAAGAAGTGCAAGCTCTGAGATTGTGTGCTTGTTAAAATTCTCACCTATTTTGCCATAATATTGGAAAACAAATATAAAAAAATACTTCTAATAATGATATTTGCTATCCAACTGAGAGAAGACAGGTACACATGTAAGGTTAAGTCAGAAGTTAGCTAACATGGGGGAACTATGGAAGACACTCTCTGAACTTATTTGACATATCAGAAAACTTTCATTTTGAAACTTTGGTTTTTCTGTTATGTTGACATTAGCTGACAGATTAGAAAGAGATTTCCTGCCACACAGTCTATAAACCAACTCTGAAAGCAGAGGATTCTAATTAGATGAAATTTACCACAGCTTTTCTAATTCATATTCATAATAACCATTACTATTTATTATTCATGTATTTTATTAACTGAGCTCCTTACATACCAAAACTCATTTAAAACTGTTTTTTTAACTTCTCCATGAGTTATATTATCATTTGGATTTTACAAATGAGGAAAGAGCTCAAAGAAATTAAGTAACTTGCCTCCAGTTCACATATTTATTAAGTCCAGTAAGTGTCCTACATGTGAATCTGCAAGATGCAAACTTTCAGAGATATGAATGTGCCTTTGCATGTCCAGTCACGTAAGTTAGTCCATGTGTCTGGCATACACTGTCACATGTTACATCCTCTACCATTGGTTTTGCTTTTGTGTGCTTTATTGTACTGTGTAGAGTACAGTAGTACAGTATCTTTATTTCAAGCCCAGGGTGTCTGGAAGCAAGCCTAAAAGCAGCAGTGATGTAACAGTATTGCTATTCTGTGCCAAGTGATAACCATGGAAACAAAAGTGAAAATAATTGAGAGTGGAGTGAGGCGAAAAGATGATAGACATCGCTCATTCTTATGACATGAATTGTTCGACCGTCGGCACGATTCTAAAGAGCAAGGGCAAGATCGTGGAACACGTGAAGTCTGCTGTGTGATGATGTCAACGATAATATCAAAGACACATGCAGGAGTGATGGAGGAGATGGAGAACTTTCTCAGTGTGTGGATGCAGGATCAGCATCAGTGTGGAGGGCCACGTAGTTTAATGCTGATTCAAGAGAAGTGAAACGCCTTTATGAAGGCTTGAAGAAGAAATACTGTGAAAATTAGAGGCTGCATTTTTTAATATTAACAACAGCTGGTTTCGTCAGTTCAAGGCTAGAGCCAACCTTCACAACATAAAAGTGACTAGGCAGTGAGTGCAGATACTGTACCTTTCTGGGAATTTCCTGAAATGCTTTAGGGAATTATTGCTGAAACCTGTTTACCCAAGCAGATTTTTAACATGGATAAGACAGGGCTGTACTGGAAGAGGATGCCAGACCGAAGTTACATCTGTACGGAGAAAAGTTGATGCCAGGCTGTAAAGCAACAAAGGATAGGCTAACTCTGTTGTTAGGTGGCAATGCTTCTGGTGATATCAAGCTGAGAACCCAAGAGCTCTTAAAAATAAAGCCAGGGGCTCTCTTCCTATTGTGTGGAAGAGTAACCCCAAAGCTAGGTTACACAGGGCATCTTCCAAGATTGATTTTTCCCCCACAGTGTCCCCAAAGGGATAGAAATATTACTTGGAGGACGTCCCATTCAACATTCTTTTGTGGCTTGCCAGTGCTCCAGGCCACTCCCCACTCATGGACAGTTCTCATCCCATCTTCAAAGCAGTGCATCTTCCACTGAATACTCTGTTGCTCACTCAACCTGTGGAGCGTTATAGCAACTTTCAAGAAATATTACTTATGACACAGTCTTCATCAGGCAGTAAAGTTGAACGATGAATCAGGAACAACCTTGAAACAATTTTAGAAGGACTCTAACATCTACAAGACTATTAATTATTTTTTTACTTCCCTTGGCGTGAGGCTACTGCTGTCACCATGAATGGGGTTTGGGAGAACCTTTCCTTACAGTTTGTTCATGATTTTCTTGGATTTGAGAAGGTAGATGAGGAGTCCATCGTTGGCAACTTAGTGACCCTCAGCGAGAAGCTGAAGCTAGATCTGAAAGTAGATAACTTCATTGAATTCCTTGCTGTCAACACAAAGGGCTTATTAATGAAGACCTGATGGAACTGGAGTCCCAGAGAAACAATGAAGAGAGACAGATAAAGAAAAAGTAACTGAAGAACCGAAGAAAGTCACAGTTCAGGAAATGGCAAGGGATTTTCTTTATTTGAGGAGTAACTGTTTTTAAGGCACAAGACTCAACATAGAACGGTACACAATCTTGCAACAGCCATTCAGAATGCAGTCCAGAGCTACCATGCCACTTACGATGAGAAGAAAACAAAAGAGCTACCACCCAGACATTACTGTATTGTTTTTTCAAGAGAGTAAATGGAATTGAATCCAGCAAGGAACCAGAACCTGTTCCTGCCAGAACTCATTAGGCATGAGTGAAATTTCAGCTTTCCAGCTGTCTCCTATTTCTGATGGCCCTTCAGCTGTACCATCTCCCACCTCTTCTTCCTCCTCAAGTCAGTTAATTCTTCTTGCTTGTTTATTCCATGACAGCCCCTGTCTGCCAGCTGTTATACTGTACTTTTCAAGGTACTGTATTGTAAGGTTAAAAATGTTTTGAGTTTGTTTTTTATGTATTATTTGTGTGAAAAAATATTATAAACCTATTATAGTACAGTACTGTATAGCTCACTGGGTGGGCACCTAGGCTAACTTTGTTGGGCTTATGAACAAACTGGATTTATGAATGTGCTCTCAGAACAGAGCCCCTTTGTATAGTGATTTACCATACTGGATTTGAGTACAGGTTAGTTTTACTTCTAATTAAAAAAAAAAGTTGGGGAGTTTGGTACAGCTCTTAAATGTGGTAAAGCTAACTGGTACAATTGCAGACTCTTAACTAGTAGTGACAAATCAGTAAGTTCTTAATTGTACCAGACTAGTCTATGTTTCTGCTTTTGTGATGATGTTTTGGTATGTTCTGGCTACTACAATAGATTTGGTGGCTCACAGTATATTTGTGCTCAGTCATGTCCAACATTTGTGACCCCAAACTGTGGAAAATTCTGAAAGAAATGGGAATACTAGACCACCTGACCTGCCTCTTGAGAAATCTGTATGTAGGTCAGGAAGCAACAGTTAGAACTGGACATGGAACAATAGACTCGTTCCAGATAGGGAAAGGAGTACATCAGGGCTCCTTTGTATATTGTCACCCTGCTTATTTAACTTCTATGCAGAGTACATCATGAGAAACACTGGGCTGAAAGAAGCACAAGCTGGAATCAAGATTGCAAGAGAAATGTCAATAACCTCAGACATGCAGATGACACCACCCGTATGGCAGAAAGTGAAGAGGAACTAAAGAGCCTCTTGATGAAAGTGAAAGAGGAGAATGAAAAAGTTGGCTTAAAGCTCAATATCCAGAAAACTAAGATCATGGCATCTGGTCCCATCACTTCATGGGAAATAGATGGGGAAACAGTGTCAGAGTTTATTTTGGGGGGGCTCCAAATCACTGCAGATGGTAATTGCAGCCATGAAATTAAAAGATGCTTACTCCTTGGATGGAAAGTTATGACCAACCTAGATAGTTATTCAAAACCAGAGACATTACTTTGTCAACAAAGGTCTGTCTAGTGAAGGCTATGGTTTTTCCTGTGGTCATGTATGGATGTGAGAGTTGGACTGTGAAGAAAGCTGAGCACCAAAGAATTGATGCTTTTGAATTGTGGTGTTAGAGAAGACTGTTGAGAGTCCCTCTGACTGCAAGGAGATCCAACCAGTCCATTCTGAAGGAGATCGGTCCTGGGATTTCTTTGGAGGGAATGATGCCAAAGCTGAAACTCTAGTACTTTGGCCACCTCATGCGAAGAGCTGACTCATTGGNGCTTACTCCTTGGATGGAAAGTTATGACCAACCTAGATAGTTATTCAAAACCAGAGACATTACTTTGTCAACAAAGGTCTGTCTAGTGAAGGCTATGGTTTTTCCTGTGGTCATGTATGGATGTGAGAGTTGGACTGTGAAGAAAGCTGAGCACCAAAGAATTGATGCTTTTGAATTGTGGTGTTAGAGAAGACTGTTGAGAGTCCCTCTGACTGCAAGGAGATCCAACCAGTCCATTCTGAAGGAGATCGGTCCTGGGATTTCTTTGGAGGGAATGATGCCAAAGCTGAAACTCTAGTACTTTGGCCACCTCATGCGAAGAGCTGACTCATTGGAAAAGACTCTGATGCTGGGAGGGATTGAGGGCAGAAGGAAAAGAGGATGACGGAGGATGAGATGGCTGGACGGCATCACCGACATGATGGACGTGAGTTTGAGTCAACTCCAGGAGTTGGTGATGCACAGGGAGGCCTGGTGTGCTGCAATTCATGGGATCACAAAGAGTCAGACACGACTGAGCAGCTGAACTGGACTGTAGCCCACCAGGCTCCTCTGTCCATGAAATTTTCCAGGCAAGAATGCTGGAGCGGGTTGCCATTTGCTTGTCCAGGGAATCTTCCTGATTCAGGGATTGAACCTGAGTCTCTTGCGTCTCCTGCTTTGGCAGATGGATGGCTCATAAACAGAAATTAATCTCACATTCTGAAGACTAGAAGTCTAACATCAGATGTCAGCCTGGCCAAGTTCTGGTGAGAGGCCTCTTCCAGGCTACAGACGGGACTTCTTGTATCCTCTCAGGGTGGAGAACAGAGGGAGGAAGCAAGTTCTCTGTGACTCTTTGTTGTGGTTATTCTTTAGTTGCTAAGTCATATCTGACTCTTTAAGACCCTATGGATTGTAGCCTGCCAGGCTCCTCTGTCCATGGGATTTCCAGGCAAAGATACTGAAGTGAGTTGCCATTTTCTACTCTAGGGAATCTCCCCTGCCCCCGCCCAGGTATCTACCCAGCATCTCCTGCACTGGCCTGCAAATTCTTTACCATTGAGCCACCAGGGAAGCCCCTTGTGACTCTTTCAAGGATGTGAATCCCATTCCTGAAGATCCCTCCCTCATGACCTCATCTAATCCTAGTTACCTCCCAGAGGCCCCAAACCTCCTAATACTGTGTAGGTAGGTTTCACCGTGTGAATTTGGGGAAGCATAAATATTGGGTCCTAACTCTGCCCTTCATATCTTATAATTGCATAAAAGTATTTTTACAAAATGCAAACTTCTATGTCATTCTGGTCTTATTAGCATCTAAATAGAACAGGTGTTCGTTTTGCTGTAGAAGTTAATCTATTAGACACCTTTACCTTATTTAATTTCTTTCTTCCCCCTACATACGATTTTGATCACATCCTCCATATACTGCTTAAGGATTGCAGTAGAAGTCCTCTCTAGTCATATGATTGCTACAGTCTTCCCTGTCACATAGCAGTGGTCCTTGGGTAGTGGAGCCTTACGTCCTCCAGGGACATTTGGCAACATCTGGAGATATTTCTGTCACACTGGGTGGGGTGGGGCTTCTGATATATAATGGTTAGAGACCAGAGATGCTGCTAAACATCCTACAATACACAGGAAATCTCTTTACAACAAAGAATAATCTGGCCGAAAAAGTCAGTGGTGTCAGGTTGAGGCTCTCTGATTTAGATAATGTATGAAATCTGGTCTAGTTGGTAAATTCTGTAATTCTTTCATTTTAATGTTGAGATAAATGTTTTGAGCTTATGAATGAAGTCCTGTCGACATTATAAAATATATTAAAGGTTCTCATGGCTTTTCTTTTAGAAAATAAGTGATATTTTCATATTTTTGGGTGAGAATTTTCATGTTTTTAATATTCCTCTAAAATGTCTCTAAAGTCTCCATGTTGCGAAATACTTAAAATCCCACACTTAGACATAATAACTCGGGCTTCCCAGGTGGCACAGTGGTAAAGAATCTGCCTGCCAATGCAGGAGACTCAGGTTCAATACCTGGGTGAGGAAGATCCCCTGGAGGAGGAAATAGCAACCCACTCCAGTATTCTTGCCTGGAGAATTCCATGCACAGGGGAGCCTGGTGGGCTACAGTCCATGGCATCACAAAGAATCAGACTCGACTAGGCACATACACACAGACATAATAACTTAGTTCTTATTTGAATTCTAATAGACTAGCCACTTGAATAAAAACAGACGAGGATAAGATCTTAAAAGACTATAATATAGAAGAAGGTTTTGTACAGGTGGGCTTGAGGGATAATTCAAAGCAAGGAAACCACTAAGTTTTGTTAATCTTTGGGAAAAAAAATCATTGGTGTTAGAGTGAGCGAGTTTAGAGCAATTGCATACAAGTAAAATCTTCCTGTTGTTTAAGGGCAAGAGGTGGTTGAGTGACAGACTGTTAATTGGCTCTACCTACAAACTGGGTAGGAAGATTGGGCATGGGATGCCTCACCTGTTGTTATTTCCTCTTCTGGGGATTATGACTGCATCCTGTCGTGAAAGCATAAAGCTTCTGTAAGGTCTAGACAAAGCAACTTTCATAAAACCTGGGAATCCAAGCAATGGAAAGCAGCTTACGTGAGCGTTTCAGGGACTTGGGTGGTGGAATATTCTCTGGAGTAACATGTCAGTAAACTCTGGTGTTACTCTCATATCTCCTGCATTCCTGTGACAGCGTGGGAACTGTGAAACTTATCTCTGCCCCTGCACTCGGCCCCCTCAGTTCACCAAACCAGCATGCAACTTGCTATTATGATAGCTACAGTTTTTTTCTACCAGGAAATTATGTCCCTCTGCATGGAAAAAAAAAAAAAGTTTTAGAGTAACAGCCTCAGGAAATACATTAATTAGACTATTTCATGTTAGTAGTTTATATTTGGTCAAGAACAGGATGTTTTTAATTAAAGCCTGATTTATATTCAGATTGTCAAAGTAAAATAATATTTTTTGTTATGGTTAGTTCTGCATCTGTCTTCTTTTAGGATTGTCATTTTTAAGAAGGTTTGGCTTATTGTTTGTTTTTAAAATCAATTTCTTAAGTCATAATTTTTTTTCTTCCAGTTGTGTCTCACAGCAGCCTGGGCTTACAAGTACTACTTACGGGGTGCCCTGTGTCATAGATTTTACGTTGGCTAGGTGTACAATCTACTTTGTCTCTGTCTTGGCAAATGTCTCCTAAATCAATCACAGGGACCACTTTCTCCAGAATTATTGCTTCATTCATTACATGCACTACTCCTTAAAATTGGAATCTAAAAGGAAAATAATGAAAGTAAATGTGATTTCTCTGTCAGTTTGTTAGTAGAAAGACTGAAATCATCTCAGAAACACATTGGTTAAGGATTTCTTTCCCTTTCTTAAGATTTTCTTATTCTAACCTGCAGCCAAGTAGAAATTAGGAGAGTTTTAAACAAGAGTGACTGGTTACAACCACATTTTTCTCTCAATAATGAATTGCTTATGTGTTAGTATTTCATTAAAACATAAAGTAGCTCTGCCACCTCCTTTATATCCGGTCCCATCATACTTGATACCAAGTTGCCTCAAATTTTAGTGTCTCTCTACCTATCTGTATCTCTCCTTTATCTATACGCACACACTCATGACTTGCATTTCATTAATTGTATGATGATGTTTCTGATTTTATGTAACAAATTAGAGGCATATATTTTTGTTTGACATTGTATTTTCTTACCTTTTTGCTTAATGAAGAATTTTATCAAATAAATAAGTTTAGAGGTTTGAAGTGTTTAGGGGATTTAATTTTCTCAACTTGTTCACTTTATCTCAAGAGTTTAAAATATAGACATCACAAGAAAGAACAGATTTTAGAAGCATCCAGCATTTAATTTCTGCTCATTCATTTAAGGTAATGAGGATATATACTTTACTTTTATGGAAGTATATGAAAGTAAAGGAATTTTCTCTTGTCTCTACTTAAATCACATATTAGTTTTAACATCTCTTTTACAAGTTAGGCATAAATTTATAGCTTCTGAAAGGTTCCACATGGAGAAGGCAATGGTAACCCACTCCAGTACTCTTGCCTGGAAAATCCCGTGGATGGAGGAGCCTGGAAGGCTGCAGTCCATGGGGTCGTGAAGAGTCAGACAGGACTGAAGTGACTTAGCAGCAGCTTACCAGCAAGGTTCCAGAATAAATAATTTTATGTTGCAGGAATCTTACTTTAAGCACTAAATTTCTTTAATATTACCCCAATAGAAATCTAGATACCACAGCAGAATCAAGTTTTAATGATCTCAATGGGGAAGAGTTACTTTTAAGGTAGAATATGTAACTCAAATGCAGATGCCTGTGGGTTTCTAAATTTAGATTGCCTCTTAAGACAGATGCTTTGGAATTAAATACGCATTAGAATAGAATAGATCAAAATGCAATTGCTTCTGGCAAATTCAGACCTGGGAAGCTGAGCCATCCACTATGGATTGACTTAGAAAATAAAAGAATATTCCAGCAAAAATAGTACAAGTTCATATAAATCTTAGTCTAGCTGAAATAATTTATATTCCATTCCTCATCAAATCTTTTTAAAGCCAAAGATGTGTAAAAGTTGAAAGTAAATCCAGTCCACTTCAAGTGGAGGTGTTTTCTCAGAAGTTGATAACAGAATAGAAAAGTAAGTAGTGCTCTGCTTTTTACAGTATGTTGTGTTGTCATCAAAATGTCATGGAATCTCTGGCACTTCCCTAGTCAACCCTCCAGTAGAAACTGTATTGACAGTTATATTGCTTATGAATAATCTAATTACAGAAGGGTGTCTTCAGGCTGCTTGTTCTATTAAGCATTACTTCTTCAATACAAGTAACAAAGGAAAACACACTGGGAAGTAGGGGGATATTTGACTTTTTCTCGATTATGTTCAAACAGTTCTTGAGTTTGGCTTCTACTCTCTCGTAGAACTAAATTTTATTAAATGTGAATGAATGTCATAAAATGAGTGAACTAGATCAAATTCTGCTTCTGCCAAATTACAGAATATGTGTTCTATATAATCAATATCAAACAAAGAATGTGAATAATTTTTAATTTGAAAGAGATTTTAGATCTCAGGCTGTAAATATTGCCAAATTTGTGGAATATTTTCAAGAGAAAAGAGGGCTTCCCTTGTGGCCCAGCTGGTAAAGAATCCAAATGTGATGCAGGAGACCTGGGTTGGATCCCTGGGTTGGGAAGATCCCCTGGAGAAGGGAAAGGCTACCCATTCCAGTATGCTGACCTGGACAATTCCATGGACCGTATAGGCCATGCAGTCACAAAGAGTCAGACACAACTGAGTGACTTTCACTTTTAAGAAAATGTCTCATGAAAATTGCTCCTTAGCATACATGAGCAGGGATGGAACTTGATTTCTCAATAATGTGTAGGATTGAGGAAATAGTCTATGCCAGTGAAAGAAGAAGGGAGATCCATAGAGACCACGAGAAATTGACCCATTTCTTGTATATTCCCTTGTCATTGCTCAGATCATATATAAGAGATAATATTTATTGGGTGCCAGATGCTGGGCTGATGGCTTTGCATATACCATCTCATTTAATCTTCCTCATAAGTCTTAAGAGCTTTTTTACAAGTATTCTCTAAGCCTCTAACTAACTTGCTATGTTAGTTCTCACATAGGTTATGAAGGAAAATTCAAAACTCATATTATTTTAAAAAGCAAATATGAAATTATTATTTTTTCAAGAACAGATAAGATTGGGTACATTCAGGGCAGTATGGCCAGAGACTGAAATTATTATTTTTAAGAGCTAAATTATTGAGACAAACATGACTCTTCATGTATTCAACACCTAAATTCTTTTCTTTAGAGTTTTAGAGACATGAATAAGAAGTATGGACTGAGTTAGAAAAACATCTTCATGGATGAGTTGGGTCCAGAAGTAGGAACAGAATTTGTATAAAACAAGAATGGAATTTCCCTCAAGTTCATACAGCTTGAGGGAAATTGGTCAACATAAGTCATACCATAGCAACAAAGATCAACTTTCCAAACAGTGTATTATGATCAACTGACTTATAAATAAATATCATTTTAACTTATTGGTTTAGGGACTTCCCTGGTGGCTCAGACGGTAAAGCATCTGTCTACAATGCGGAAGACCTGGGTTCGATTCCTGGGTCGGGAAGATTCCCTGGAGAAGGAAACACTTCAGTGTTTCCCACTCCAGTACTCTTGCCTAGAAAATCCCATGGATGGAGGAGCTTGGTGCAGGCTACTGTCCATGGGGTCGCAAAGAGTCGGGCACGACTGAGCCACTTCACTTCACTTCTGACTTATTGGTTTATAGAGATGAGTAGAAGGAATCTAATTTATTTAGCCCTTGAAAAGTCAAGGAAAGAAATTTAAATTTTTTATGTTAGGCAAGTGAGATATTGAGTAGTAGAAAATAGAGCTTTGGTAAGGGGATTAACATGATAAAACAGTATTTGAATAGCACCAATCTGGAATTATATGGAATCATTAGACAATCAGGCCATGAAGTTCTAGAATCCTAGAATCTGGATATTAAGTAGAAAAGGCAGGGGTCAGAGAGATGATATTGGCAAAGAAGTGGAATTGAACCCCAGAGAAAATATCTGAGAGAACAATGGTCTGAATTGCTATCTGACTGGGGATGAAGGATAAAAGCATAGTGTGTGTTTTAGAAATATTCTCGGGTTTGTGTTTTCCCCTCTCCCCTATTCCTACTACTTCTCTGTCTGCCTTTGTCTCTCTTCCCAAGACCCTCCCAGCTTTTCCACAGATGAGCTTTTATTGGGATCAGGGACCACTGGTTAGGAAATACTGTTTTTGCCTAGGGCATCCCTGCTGGCTCAGAGGGTAAAGTGTCTGCCTGCAGTGTAGGAGACCCAGGTTTAATTCCCGGGTCAGGAAGATCCCTTCGAGAAGGAAATGGCAACCCACTCCAGTACTCTTGCCTGGAAAATTCCATGGATGGAGGAGTCTGGTAAGCTACAGTCCATGGGATTGCAAAGAGTAAGAACTTAAGGTTGCAAATGGTTTGGAAAAATATTTTTGAGGGGCACCTGTTTCATAGTCCTAGTAATATGTCTGTTCTGTTTAAATAACTAAATTTGACCATTCTGTGTTGTTTTATACAAGGGCTTTTCTAATTAATAGAAGTACAGCACAATATAACTAAGAATACCAGTCGTTCTCTTGGGACTTCCCTGGTGGCTCAGATGATAAAGCGTCTGTCTGTAACGCGGGAGACCCGGGTTCGATCCCTGGGTCAGGAAGATCCCCTGGAGAAGGAAATGGCAATCCACTCCAGTACTATTGCCTGGAAAATCCCATGGACAGAGGAGCCTGGTAGGCTACAGTCCATGGGGTCGCAAAGAGTCGGACACGACTAGGGTTAACTCTAAAGAACCCTCTCTGAACTCCCACTGATCCTTTCTTGCCCTAGCAAATACCAGGAGGGGTTTGACTCTCTGGTTATTGTTTTGTTCAATTCCTAAATCATGTCCAACTCTTTGTGACCCCATAAACTGCAGCACACCAGGCTTCCTAGATCTTAATAAGTTTTTTCTGCCCAAGATGAGGCTGAGGAAGTGAAAACATAAAAGCAAAGTACCCCATGGTTGAGAGGCCGCGTAGCACTAGAAGTTTGGAAAAGCAAATTGATGAAAGCCATTTAATTTATAACCTCGTTATGTTACACACTGAGTCGTGCACTGTGTCCCCAAAATATATAGCTTCATTTTGGCCCTTAAATGGTGGATAATTTTCCTGCTTACCTAACATTGTTAGAGCACACAGAAATTTTGTCATGAGAGCTTTTAGAAATTATTTTAGGCCCTCTTATTTATCATAGAACTTTATATTTCAAGTTTCTTTTTGCTCTTTCCTTCTTTTTGAGTCCCTTAATAATATATGCATCAAGATTTAGCTAAGAGGACTTCCCTAGTAGTCTAGTGGTTAAGACTCCACACTTCCACTACAGGGGACTTGGGTTCAACCTCTAGTCAGGGAAGTTCTAAATGCTATGCAGTGTGGCAAAAAAAAAAAATTGAAGGTGAAGATTTAGCTAAGATATTCAGTCGATAGTGGTAGTTTAGTCATTAAGTCGTGTCTGACTCTTGTGACCCCATGGCCTATAGCCTGCCAGGTTCCTCTGTCCATAGAATTTTCCAAGCAAGAATACTTGCCTTGAAGTGAGTGAAGTCCCTCAGTCATGTCCCACTCTTTGCGACCCCATGATCTGTAGCCTACCAGGCTCCTCTGTCCATGGGATTTTCCAGGCAAGGATACTGGAGTGGGTTGCCATTTCCTTCTCCAGGGGAGCTTTCCAACCCAGAGACTGAACCTGGGTCTCCTCATTGCAGGCAGATTATTTACCACTGAGCCACCGGGGAAGCCATATGTACTCAATTACATATGGTTTATTAAAATAAATTTTAATAAATATGCACTCAAAGGTAACAGCAATGTTTTTGTCCTAAGCCTGTTTTCTTTTTGACCTATGAGTGATTTACTTAAACACTAGACATATGATTATTTCTTACTGGTAAAATTACAAAGCTTTATTAAACTGAACAAAAATCTTAAAGTATAATCAGAAGGTGTGAATGGAATTAGTTTGGCTTAAGCAAAATGTAACATCTGTATCTCACAACTTAATTATAATTTAATGTTTTTAAAATACCTATTTCTAAATCAGTAGTATTATAAATATCTTTCTCCACTTTCACTTTCTTATTCTAAATCAGCTGAATCTCTAAGCCCACCCAGTGCTTTCTAAATCGCTTACTGTATTTCTCCTATCAGGATATATAAGCATTGTTTGTTAACTTATGTTTATTCTGCCTCTAACACTGCACTGCAAGTCCAGGAACCATCTCCTTGGGTATTATTGTGTATTATTAGAATCAAATGCATACTAGACTCTGAATACTTCATGAAGAAATGAATTGATGTCATATGAATTTGCTGAACACTAGTTATATGTATATTTTTTCCTTTATCTTCTCATTCCATTAAAATCTTTCAAGTCTTTTAATTGGAAAAGTGTTATTTTTTAATTTAAATAGAAGCTAGCTAGCTATAAAATACTACTTGAAATATTTTTTCTATGTAATTGACTATTAAGAGATTGTTCCAGAAGACAAATTTTAGCAGTGTATTTTTCAGAAATTATTTTAAAATCACAAACTCCCTAAATGAACCTATTTTAGTGTGGCATCATGATTAAAAGACTGTTTTATGTGGTCGTATGCAGATCATGAAAACTACTTTTGTTTGTTTATGGTTAAGATCAGTGATGTGATTCAACATGTTGGTGTCTGCTTCCAAGTTGTCATCCCACACTCATATCTGAATTATAAGGCAGTACTTCAAATTTTTCTAACTTGTTTTCTTATACTAACTATAATTGTGAACATCTGTGTATCATTTGCCTTTTGAGTAAAGGTTTTCCCTAACCAAGGGATTGCTAGGTTTAAGACTAAAAAAGTTCTTATTCTAAAATCATTCAAGTTATCTATAAATTTTAGAAACTATGAGTGAATACATAAGAGTTTCATCACTCTGATACCAGGAAATTGCTAAAGGTCTTGATCCTGATGTGGTGTCCCTCCCTACATCTTTGAGGAGGCCACCTAACGTGAGGGCCACAACCGTCTGCAGGATGAGTGTCATTACTCCTATTCTACAGAAAGAGCAGGAGTGGACCCCAGAATGACCATGTCATGGCTACTTGGCTTCAGGTTCCTTTTCTTTCCTTTGTTCCTTGTTTCTCAAGCAGACAGTTAAATAATATTGAGATTTCAAAAAGAAAGTTGTACCCAGAGGGATGGTATGAGCAGGGAGGTAGGAGAGGGGTTCAGGATGGGGAAAACATGTACACCCGTGGCGGATTCATGTTGATGTATGGCAAAACCAGTACAATATTGTAAAGTAATTAGCCTCCAATTAAAATTAATAAATTTATCTTAAACAAAGTTGTAAACTGGAGATATAGTGATAAATTTATTCATGATAAATTTATAGATTTAATGTGATTCTATTATCTAAAATGTGTTTCGTAATGGAACTGTTGAAATGATTTCTAAGTGTGGTAGACGCATTATTTCACAAGCATTATCAGGCATTTTGCCTTATTTACCCTTACCTATTNTTAATAAATTTATCTTAAACAAAGTTGTAAACTGGAGATATAGTGATAAATTTATTCATGATAAATTTATAGATTTAATGTGATTCTATTATCTAAAATGTGTTTCGTAATGGAACTGTTGAAATGATTTCTAAGTGTGGTAGACGCATTATTTCACAAGCATTATCAGGCATTTTGCCTTATTTACCCTTACCTATTTCATAGATATAGGAGTTTTTCTAATGTCTGAAGAATTACTGAATTCCTGAGTCAGAATTCTAGAAGAGATTTCTCTTTTACCTGTGTATTTTGCATTATCTATATGAGTGCTATTAAAAGAAGTAAAATGCAAGCTGAAGATACAGTTTCAAATTGCCTAGTAGCCACATTTAAAATATACATATATAAATACACATATATATTAGTTCATTTCAGTTGCTCAGTCGTGTCCGACTCATTGCAACCCCATAAATCACAGCACACCAGGCCTCCNGTGACAATATCAGCCTTGACGGACTCCTTTTCCTATTTGGAACCAGTTTCTTGTTCCATGTCCAGTTCTAACTGTTGCTTCCTGACCTGCATACAGGTTTCTCAAGAGGCAGGTCAGGTGGTCTGGTATTCCCATCTCTTTCAGAATTTTCCACAGTTAATTGTGATCCTCACAGTCAAAGGCTTTGGCATAGTCACATATATATAAGTAGGTGAAATTAATTTTACTTATATCTTCTATTTAAACTCACGTATCCAAAATATCATTTCAACATGTAATAAATACTATAAAATTGTGATATATTTACCTTTTCTGGTACTACAAAATCGTAATATATTTACCTTTCTAGGTACTAATTTTCAAAATATGCTATATATGCTATGCTCACAGCACATCTCAGTGGAGACTAGCATGTTTCAGGTGCTCATTAGCCAATAGCTAATGGAAAAGCATAGGCATGCCTGTATATTACAAAGAGATATAAATAGATCTGGTCACTGGATCTGTAGCTTGTCCGACACTCCCCTGATACAAGGTGTTCTCAAAAATTAACTGGAGGCTTCTTAGTTGTAGGAAAGAAGTTATTATTTTGTATCATCAAAATTGAAAATACAAAAATGTTTTATATTCTATTCCAAATAAATGACAATATACAACTTGCAACAGTAAATGTTGTACTTTACAGAGAGGAAGGCCCTGGAAAATATCAAAGAGGGAGTCTTGAAAGTTAAAGAAGAACCATCTAAAATACTCTCTGGAAATAAGTTTCAAGATCGGTATTGTGTTTTACGAGATGGGTACCTTCTTCTGTACAAGGATCCGAAGGTATTTATATATATAGTAGTTGAATATGTATATATTTTTGTGTGCGTTAACATTTTTATTTCATACCTCTAAGCCCTGTTTCCTGGAGTTCAAGGCCTATAGTAAATAAACTGCATTCAACCTCTGGGAGGCTGGCAGAAAGGTAAAATCACATACTCATTATGTAGAAGTTTGGGCAGCTTTTAAAATAGTTATTCGTTCTGACTCACAATCCAGCAACTCTATTCCTAGGTATTATATTCACTAGAGCACTTGTGCAAGAATATTCACAAACAGCTTTATTCATAAAGGCTAAAACCTGGAAACATTCCAAATGTCCATCAATGCGAGAATGATATATTCAATGGAATGCTACTCAGCAATAAAACTGAGTAACATGTAACAACATGGGAGGACCTTCAAATCCTTTTTGAGTAAAAACAGTTTGACACAAAATGGTACCATATGAGTCTATCCATAAAAGTTCAAAGCAGAGACAAAATCCTCTATGGTGATAAAAGTCAGGAAGTGTTTGCCTGGGGTAGGGAGTAGCATTGCTACAGAAGCACAGAGATACAGTCAGTAGGGTATTTTCTAGGATGACAGAAATAAAATCTTCTCTATCCAGTTTTGGATGGTTGTTGCATGGGTATATACAATAGCATCTCTACTTCCTTGAGATTCAAGCAATATCCAAGCAGTTATTTTAAATGTGGAATAACCACAGGACCCAAAGGTACTTTTTCCACTGAATTATAAAAACTCACTTGAATAAACATTGCTTGCATACTTCAGGTGTGTGGTGCTTCACTCTGTTGTGTTTTGGAGATCTATAAAAAAGGCCCAGACTAGTAACATGTTATTTAATATTGTTATGAAGGAAGAGTTATTAAGTAGCTTTCCAAAGTTCTACAGCTCCATTTTGCTGTGGCTTTTATTGAGCTCTCCACACACTGACCACCGTCTTATATGTTCCTCCAGCAAGGAAGCCTTCAGGCGGGCATAAATAAATCTTAGCCTCCTACTTTGTGTATCCTTTTAACGTTCATATCTTCGAGGACAGCAGAATGTCCAGGCAGAGAGCTAACAAAACAGCACTGAATTCTGCAGCCCTTATCCTCCTCTTCCAAGAGCTGTATTATGTACTGGAAATCCCACATTGTTGGTCCAGCTGATAGAGTTGGTAGGGAGTCTGTGTAGGTATCAATTGATTGTTATCATTTGTTATTGCTTGATATCATTATTCACATTTTTCAGTGCAGAAGAGTGAAGTGTGCAGAAATAAGGCACTTAAGAATTCTAAGTTATGTGAAACAAACACATCACATTTTTTAAAGATTTATTTATTATTTTTGTCTGTGCTGGGTCTTCATTGCTGTGTGAGCTTTCTCTAATTGTGGTATGTGGGATTCTCATTGTGGTTGCCAAGCACAGGCTCTAGATGCTTGGGCTTGAATAGTAGTGGCATGTGGGCTCAATAGTTGAGGACTGTGAGTTCTAGGGCGCTGGTCAGTGGTTGTGGCACACAGGCTTAGTTGCTCTGTGGCATGTGGGATCTTCCCAAACTAGGAATCAAACCTGTGTCCCACATACTGGCAGGTAGATTCTCAACCACTAGACCAGCAAGGAAGCCCCCAACACATCACATTGTAAAGTTCATGAACTGTAGGTTTGTGTTTGTGAAAGGAAATGCTAAACCTCACAACTGAACTTCTAGCCTTCTAAGAACTGAATCTGGTTGAATCCTGTTTGGGTTTCTTCAGTGAGTCACCCACCTTGATCTTCATTAGACTCATTTCCTTCATCCTGGTCCTTCCATTTATATGTTGGTTAGTAGTCACCTTTGTAGTTGGGTATTTACTTAGTGTAATTTAAAATCATCCTGGACTTTTTAGTTTCATTAAGGAACTGACACTTCCATTGTGTAGCAACAGAAGGTTCTGAAAACGACTAGTATCAATACCAGTGCATCACAATGGCCCCATCTAACATTCAAGGGGTTAATCCACAAAAAGCAGAGCTCTGTACATTTCACTTATCTCACTTTATATTTTCAGTAATCCTATAAAAGTATAATTATCCCTCTTGACAGATGAAGAAATGGAGTCTACCAAGATATTACATACTTGCTCAGGATCACATAGCCAGTAAGCAATAGAGTCAGAATTCACTCCCAGGTGTCTAATTTAAAGGTTTTATGCATGGACTCACTAAAGAATAACGTTTGTATTATTTTAGCCTGATGTTTTTTTCTGACAGAATTTTACTTAAAGAGAAGAGTATTTTTCATTTTAATAGTACCAAGCATTTTCAAATATGACACTTCATACAATTCAGTTTCTTATAATGTTTTTCCCCAAGCTGGTATAAATTTTAAAATCTGCCACAAAGAAGCCTGTACATGGAGATATTATTTTTTTTAGATGAAATTATTTTATAATTGAGTTAAAGAATCTCATCCCTTAACAGAATGATTTTTAAGAATATGTATCCTTTTGAAAGCATCCTTCTGCTTAATCTAAAATAATTCATACAAATTGGTAGACAGTAGTAGGACTGAGTGCTCATCTGAAAGCTCTTTTTGTTTTGACATCTGTGATATTTTCCCTGTGTTTATTGAAGCATAATTGACAAAAATTGCATTTGTTATAAAAATGATGTTTTTGATATACATATACATTGTGAAATGATGACCACAATCTAAGGTACTTAATTAATGAATTAATAGTCATTACCTCATAGTTTTGTGTGTATTTGTGGTAAGAACATTTAAGATCTACTTTCTTGGCAAGTTTCAAGTATACAATACAGTACCATTAACTGTTGTCACCATGCTATACTTAGATTTCGAGGACCTATTCTTTCTGCATAACTGAAACTTAGTACCCCCTTATCAACACTTTCCCATTTCCCTCAGTCCCAGTCCCTGGAAACCACCATTCTACTCCCTGCTTCTTTGTGAGTCTGACTTTTTTAGATTCCGTTCAATACATATAAATGAGATCATATTGTATCTTTCAGAAAGAGTGTCCTTTAAAGACACTGAACATATTTTGTTTCTATCACAGTGACCTCAGGTTGTGGAATTATAGTGTTACCTGTTTGAAAGTTGTCTTTCTGCATCTGTCAGAATCAATTAATGCGACTGATACTTTCATTTGCACAGTAAGGCAGGCAGATGAGGGACATGGTTTTCCTTTAAACTCAAACCACTGTTGTTTTCAACATGTGTTATTTTGTTGATTATTTCTGCATGTTGCTGGTCTTTCACTTTTAATATTGATGGCCGAGTCATTGGCAATGTTTGCTTTTCAAATGAGTTTACAGTAAGTAATCAATGGTAAAAGTCCTCAAACTTATCTGAATACAGATTTGGCTCTGGTTTTGACAGTTGCCTTTAATATATGTGTGCTTGTTTATATTTAGAAAATGATTTACTGAGAAGGGAGTAGAAATTACAAATTGAAAAGTATATTTAAAGAGACTGTGTTAATTAGAGATAATTTATGAATGCTCATTAACAACAAATTAGAGTAATACACAGGGGAAGATATATTTTGTTTTGAGAGTTTTTCCTGCACAGAAAATATTAATTAAAATGTTTTCAGACTTGATTTACATAAAAGGTCAGAAGTTTCAAAGAATATTGCCATTATACTGTTAATGGTGTGAAAAAAAAAGCAGATGAGGAGGGGACGGTTGTTGAAAGTTACATACACTAATAAGCAAATTCTTCTCAGTAACAAGGATAATTTTTTAAGCACGCTAATTTAATTGGTTCAATTAAAATTTTACTTTGAAATACAGTGCCTGAAGCAACGTATTCCGTACTTCATAACACTTGAACTTTTTGAAGAAATTCTCCAGAAGGCACACAATACTAAAAGAGTTGTAATAAACTAATAGTAAAGTTATCATGGTAAATGAGATTTCTTTTAAAAAACTTTGTATTAGGATCCTAACAGGTCCTGCTTATGCTGATTCATTTGGAAGACTGAAACGGAAAAGGGTTTCTTTCTACCATGGCTGAACTCCTCTCAAATTATGTCATCTGTGTTATCTTTGCACAGGATAGAACTTATAAAGTAATGAGCTGGAGTGTCCAGAGTGGCTTGGCAATCAGTTGTATTACTTCACTCTCAATCTATTGCCAACAATATTTCAAAATGTAGGCAGTCCTGGGCTTACCAATGTCCAGTATAAATAAGACTACTCGTACAGTGGTAAAGAATCCGCCTGCCAATTTAGGAGACACGGGAGATGCAGGTCTGATCCCTGGGTTGGGAAGATCCCCTAGAGGAGGGCATGGCAACCTATTCCAGTATTCTTGCCTGGAGAATCTCCATGGACAGAGGATCCTGGTGGGTTACAGTCCATGGGATCACAAAGAGTCAGACACAACTAAGCGACTGAGCACATACACGCACGCACCTGGCTCAGACACGGGTGCTCCTTATTCTCAGATGTGCAGGTCCCTTCTTCCCTGCCCTGCTGGAATTGCAGCCTCTCGCCTGACTCTGCTGCTGCCTCCATTAGGACTGAGTCCCAGGGACCAGCAGTCTAAGCAGTCACGTCCCTGAGGAGGGACATGAACCTCAGCTATAACCTGACTGAACCTCTGATGAAGGTGTCCAGGAGTCTCTGCTACTATATACACTCCTATGTTCTCCTCTCCTTGACTCTTTCCTGTATAGAAAACTTACTGCCTTAAAAAACTACCTCACTCTTCCATATCAGTCTTAAAGTGTTATTCCTGAATATTCAGTAAAGTAGCAGGCTAAAGTACAGATACCCCAAAACCAAACACATAAAATACCAGAAAAATGACCTTAACAAGAAGAGGCTGACATGAAGAAAGCTACAGAACTACACTAATAGAAATGGGTGAAAATTAATGTAAAGTCTACTAATATTGATCTGTAGGTTTAATGTAATTATTAATGTTTTCAAAATCCCAAAGAGAATAACTTTTAGAACTTGGAAAAAATGATTCGACAGCTCATCTCAAAGGGTAAATAGATAGGAATACTTGCAAACATTTTAGAGACATACAAAGTAAAATAACTCAAGTATTTTTTACCCAACTGTTTATTCATACAGTAAAACTAAAATAGCTTAGGTCATATTGTGGCATAAAAATGAACAGAGATAGCAATGGTAACATAAAGTGAGGTTAAAAAAAAAAGTAATTGTTTATAGTAATTGTTTTGACAAATATGTCATAAATGCATGTCTAAAGAAAATTTATATAATAAATTGCTTTGTTGTTCAGTGGCTAAGTCATATCTGACTCTTTGTGACTCCATGGACTGTAGCCCGCCAGGCTCCTCCGCCTATGGCATTTCCCAGACAAGGATACTGGGTGGGTTGCCATTTCCTTCTCCAGGGGATCTTCCTGATCCAGGGATCGAACCTGTGTCTCCTGCAGTCTCCTGCCTGGGCAGTTAGATTCTTTGCCTCTGAGCCACCAGGGAAGCCCAATTGTTAACAGAAATTTTTCAGCTTAAATTCTCATCTATTCTGTATGTAAAATATACCAGATTGATAAAAGAATTAAAACTTGATAAATAGCAACCCTTCAAGCTCCATGGCTATGCAACTGAGTATTTATCAGGTATATGGGAACCCTTTAAACTTGAAGTAATTGTTCAAAAGAGATCAACATACTTGACTTTATAAAAATAAAAGTAAACAGTGACCAATTACTGTAGACTATTTCATTTAAAAAGATAAGGCAATTTCTTATTTGATATATAAAGAACTAATATCAATAAGTAAATGTATAAATAAATGTATAAATTGTTGATCAAGTCAAAAAATTGAAAACTGCTAGCAAATGCAGTAATATACATTTAACTGTAAGTAAATATACCCTATCAATTTTGCAAAATCTTATTCTTAATCATGTTCCTAGCCTTTGACCCTGTGATACCATTTCAAGAAATCTAGCCATACAGAAAAAAAAAAAAAGAAATCCAAAGTATTTTTTAAATTATGTACCATGATAATAATAGCAAACTCAGTGATAAGGGTGACTAGGAATAAATTCACCATGTAAATTTCAAGCCTTATCATTGCTGCCACAGAGAACACTGGTCACCAAAGCATTATCCAGGATCTTCTTCCTGCTCGCTTTTTTCTCTACATTTCCTCTACATTCTCCTAACCTGTTTTCTCCATGGAAACCAATTTTTAATTTTATAAAAATTGCCATATTTTCCACCCTTTACGCTTTCAAATTCAACTGCTTTCATAAGGAAAATAATTTATAGTAATAGTTTAACTTTTATAAAACTTAGGACTGATTTGAGCTATATACTTGCCAAGTGGGCTTTTGTGCATTTTTCTAGGGCTCTAACAACTTGTCTATCGATCGATTTCTATGAAGCATTGTGTTCTAAATTTGTAAGAATAGTTGTAATTTGCCGTGCCCTTAGTATTTGGCCATTTACTGGACTAAACTCTTTAAAAGCACTTTTCTTATTTAATTTGTACAATAACCCTTCACAGTAACCCTTTATCATTTAATCTTCATAATAACTCTGTGAGATAGTATGTTTATTATTCCTGTTTACAAATAAGATACAAGAGCAGAGAGCAGTAGTGTGAGGTTACAAGCTAGTAGGTAGCAAGCCAGATTTGCACCCAGGTCTCTGACCCAAGACCCCTTGCTCTTAGTTATAAATGCTATCTGCTTACCAGGTTGAAAAAAGTCATTTCCTTGAAAATTTTTAGGATATTGGGAAAGCTTTTTCTAATTATTATTTCCATGGCTATTATCTTTATAAAATCTATTTCAGACTATCCAACAATAATATTTGTATATGCTTTGATATTAAATTAGAATGTAATGATTTCAGTTTTGCCTCTGTCAGATACTTTTCCTGATGGTTCAGGGATTTGAATTTTTTCATATTAATCAGATAAATATGTTGGGATGTGTACAGAAAATATATAATCTAAAAGCAAATGTATATTCTTTTTAATAGTCTCTTTTTGAGAGAAGGCGATGGCACCCCACTCCAGTGCTCTTGCCTGGAAAACCCCATGGACTGAGGAGCCTGGTGGGCTGCAGTCCATGGGGGCGCGAAGAGTCAGACATGACTGAGCGACTTCGCTTTCACTTTTCACTTTCATGCATTGGAGAAGGAGATGGCAGNTAATAGTCTCTTTTTGAGAGAAGGCGATGGCACCCCACTCCAGTGCTCTTGCCTGGAAAACCCCATGGACTGAGGAGCCTGGTGGGCTGCAGTCCATGGGGGCGCGAAGAGTCAGACATGACTGAGCGACTTCGCTTTCACTTTTCACTTTCATGCATTGGAGAAGGAGATGGCAGCCCACTCCAGTGTACTTGCCTGGAGAATCCCAGGGACGGCGGAGCCTGGTGGGCTGCCGTCTATGGGGTCGCCCAGAGTCGGACACGACTGAAGTGACTTAGCAGCAGCAGCAGTCTCTTTTTGTGAGTTATTACTGAAAATTTTCAGTATGGATATTTGAGATAGTTTAGTCTATGCCTACGTAGATTTGTACTTCCAAAATCCAAAAAGTACAGAAAATCATAACTCAAAACTTGACCTACACCAACATAAAGAGGTCTGTTCAGGCTAACTGCCATATACTGGGTGGCTTATAAAAACAGAAATTTATTCCTCCAGTTCCAGAGGCCGAGGGCCTGAGATTAGGGTGCCAGTGTGGTCAGGTTCTAGTTAGAATCTTCTTCCAGATTGTAGACTGTCCAGCTTCTCATATCCTCACGTAGTGAAAACAGAGTTAATCTCATGACTCAATTAAGCACCCAAAGCCACCACCTCCAAATACCTTCATGCTGTGGATTATATTTCAGTTTGAGGAGGGGATATGAACATTCAGACCATAACAATACTTATGGCCTTTATTATTCACATTATATGAAATCTCATGCATTTTTGTAGAGAATATGAATCTATTTGAATAGATTGTGGATGATATTGTAGAGTTACAAAATATACTCCATATGTATTTTTTAAATATGAAAAAAAGAACATCGTCAGTTCTCATAAGTCATATGAATCGTCAGTATTCATAAGTCATATGAATAAGGAATTACGGTGTGTGTTTGTACATATATATCCACATGTATATAATCATACATATATATCCAAGATGATTTATTTAAATTTACAATATTGTAACCAACACAATATTCATTTACCAAAAATTTGGTATGACATTCATGAAATATTTGTGAAATTAAACATTCTAAACTCTATTCTTAATACTCAAGGAAAATAAAAGGACATTTATAAAATCTGTTAAATTGCAAATTATTTTGTTTTCCTTTACAGAGTAGCAAACCTGACAAAATGTTTTCTGTCAGTTCAGTGAAGTTTTATTTTGGAGTGAAGAAGAAGATGAAGCCTCCAACAAGGTAAAGCTTGGAAGGGCAGAGCTGTTGAGAAAGTTACAGGAAAACCTGTCCAAGGATTTAGGGATCAATGGCATCAGTCTGACTCTTCATAAGCTAAGCGTTAGACGAATTCCTTAAGTTGCAACAAACACGTGGCAGGGGGACCTGGGTGGGTGGATACGGAGAGATGATGACGTTTCCACTCAAGTCAAGCTCCTGGGGAACTGCATCTCCTTTGTGTAGAACAAGAAATCCCCAGAAGGCCCTCACAAGTGGGAAGTACATGGGTTTCTCCGCATCCCATTCCCTGCTCAGTCACAGAATGTTTAGTCATTCAGTCTATGCTCAGGAAAAAAAATGCTGCCCTCCATCCTTCTTGGCTTTTTTTTTTTCCTGGAGGATAATTGCTTTACAATGTTTTGGGGGTTTCTGCCATATATCAACATGAATCAGAAATATATATATTTGTTTTTTATATATTAATACACACACGCACACACACACATATATATATAAATTTCCTTTTCCCATCCCATGGCTCTAGGCTGTCACAGAGCTCCATTGTCTACATCTGCATCTCCATTTCTTCTTCATAAACAGGTTCATCAATACTATTTTTCTAGATTGCATACATATGCATTAATATATGATATTTGTTGCTTTTAGAACATCTTGGTCCTGGCTCTATAATTTGCCCTCTTTGTTTTACTGAATTTGGTAAAACCTTACAGCACATGGGTGGTAGAGAGAAGGTGGACTCTTTAAACATTATTCTTCTCACTAGCACTTGAACCAACCCAGCATTTGAGTTATACCATACTTATTCATCACAGATTACTTTGATTAGCTAATTAAAGTTTATACTGATACTTTTAATATCATGAAACATCATTTTAATGAACTATATATGATTTCAGATTCTGTTACTGAAAATGTACTCACTTTTGCCTCTGTGCTTAATTTATTAGCCCAGCACATGTATCTATGTTGTGGCTGGTACATTCTTTAAAATTTCTCACAATATCAGTAAGTCAATATGTGTATTTTGGCCATTTTTCTAAACATCTGTCCTTACCACTGCCTCATAACATCATGAGACCCCTTCCCCTGTGTCCTTTCAACATATCTATAAATTTATAGCCAAATCCCTCAATATCCATCATTTACCTCTAGATGTATCATACCCAGAGAATCATCACTTGTAGATATCAATCCTGTTATGCTTTCCCACCATTAAACATTACCTCCTTAAAATTTCATTGTGTATTGTCTCATAAAACGGATCATTTTTAATATGTATATGTGTTTTTTCTTTTCCTCCCCATACGATGCAGTTGGGGATTGACAGCATATTCTGAAAAACATCACTGGTAAGTTAACAGCTTTACAGATTTTGGATTTGATATATTGATGATAACGGCAGTAAATAATGTTCGCAGATAGATCCAGACACAAGAAACATTTCTTTTAAGTGAAGTTAAACTCTTTTCTAAATACCTTGAGCCTAAAAAGTGAAAAGGAGGTTTGCTTCAGGGTTTAGGTCTGTTGATGGTGTGATCACTAACCTAGAGCCAGACATCCTGGAATGTGAGNCATAAATTGTGTTATGTCACTGAACTTTAAAACTCAGATTGTTGTGTTTCTCAACAAAGAAAATATACTTAAAGACAATTGAACTACACACTTGAAAATGGTTAAGGTGGTGAGTTTCATGATTGTGTTTCTTACTACAGTAAAAACGTGTAAAACCCCAAAACCCAAACAAAACTCAGATGGTGAGGTCTAAGATGCAGCATAGGGTAAGGAAAGGAGAGGGTAGGGTTGAGTAGAGCTGGTTAAAGCTCAGCTCTTGAAATCTGACCTTTGACTGGTTGCATTCCTTCCTTTGGTTCTGGGCCACATGTCTGAGTGACTGTCGTCACATGGCAGGCACAGGGGACAGACAGCTACAGTAACCAGCAGGGCAGAAGGCTTCCCTACCCTGGTGCTGTGACAACCATAATCTACATAATCTACAACCATAAATACCCACCTGAAAATAGGGAAGAATAAGACTAGGCCACCCATGTTCTGTGAGAGACAACAAAGGTCAGTCTAGTCAAGGATATGGTTTTTCCAGTGGTCACGTATGGGTGTGAGAGTTGGACTGTGAAGAAGGCTGAGCGCCGAAGAATTGATGCTTTTGAACTGTGGTGTTGGAGAAGACTCTTGAGAGTCCCTTGGACTGCAAGGAGATCCAACCAGTCCATTCTGAAAGAGATTGGCCCTGGGATTTCTTTGGAAGGAATGATGCTAAAGCTGAAACTCCAGTACTTCGGCCACCTCATGCGAAAAATTGACTCATTGGAAAAGACCTTGATGCTGGGAGGGATCGGGGGCAGGAGGAGAAGGGGACGACAGAGGATGAGATGGCTGGATGGCATCACTGACTTGATGGGCGTGAGTCTGAGTGAACTCCGGGAGTTGGTGATGGACAGGGAGGCCTGGCTTGCTGCAATTCATGGGGTCGCAAAGAGTCAGACATGAGTGAGCAACGGAACTGAAGTCTCATGTATCCTATTTGCTACCACCTCAAGAAAAACTACACATGATTTGTTACTAATTATTATATAAATGGAGAATCTCTGGTTTTAAGGGATAAGCAGACAAAATTCAGTTTTAAATTAGGGATAAGAACTCTCCAAAACTCGAATTTAAAGAAAAGACCTTGGCTTCAAACAGGTTCTTTCTGTAGGGTACTTCTTTCCATTCATGTCACCAGGATCTGGCCACTCTCCATGGAGGCTGGACTAGATGTCTCCTGCTCCCTCATCTCCCTGTGTCTAATCCATACCAGCTCTGCCTCTTAATTCTCTGATCCACCATACCCTCTATCCTTGGAGCCTTCATCCATTTGCTTAGATCGGTCCAGGAGTCCTAAGTGCTCTTAATGCCTCTGACTTTGCTTTTCGTTTCCAGCACATTCGCCACCCAGCACTGAGGAGATTTTCTAAAATGTATCATATTTCTTTTCTGCTTAAACTCATCTGTGAATCCTAAAAAGTTGGATAAAGTATAGGATTATTGGCACAGCACACGAAGTCCTTTAATTTTCTAAGTAAA
The DNA here is from genome assembly GCA_006410615.1 of Neotragus moschatus. Classification (NCBI taxonomy): domain Eukaryota; kingdom Metazoa; phylum Chordata; class Mammalia; order Artiodactyla; family Bovidae; genus Neotragus; species Neotragus moschatus. The sequence continues at coordinate 987,488 of SJYA01001014.1, read as the reverse complement.
TTACTTTTTAAGTCCTTTACATTTTTACTTAATGATAAAACAGTCTGTTTTTAATTCACTATACATGCCTTCCTGCTTCACAGCATATTTTTAATATCTGTGCTGTCTTCACTGAACCTTCTTCCCTAGTATGTGCTTCCCCTTCCCTCATCACTTTTATCTTCTTCCTGCTGATCTGGCAGACTCAGCTGTCATTGTCTATTCAAACCATATCTGAAATGAGGGAGAAAATCTTATCACACAACTCTCCTTTCTAATCGATTTATTTCTTCTTTACATTTCTTTACATCTACCATATTTTGTGCTGGTGGATCCATAACTAAAATAATTTGTAGAGGGAACAGTTTTCTTGGACATGGCAACAAGAAGGGCCAACTGTCTTCATGAGAATCCAATGAAAGAAGCAAGGATTATTTTTAGAAGTTTTATTCTAACATTTCTCTAAATTATTAATAAGGGTATAAAAATAACTACTTTGAAATTATGCCATTCTAATGTCAGTTACAAGATTTTTCACCTCATCCCCAATTGTGCTGTTTCTGTGTTTGTATTCAACTTTACTTTTTTTTCCCTCACTGTATTATAGTTCGTTTACATTCCTACCTTTCTTGATAGACTATGCAAACCTTGAAGGCAAGATCTCTGTTTTGTGTACGTTTTCAACAGGTTTCTGAATCAGTATTATTGGACATGTAGTGGTTTTTTTTTTTTTTCATTTAGTTCGTTTTTCATGAGTCTTGTTGGGTATTAATGTTTATAATCACATGGACTGTGACTGTCTAAAAAGTCTGCTCTTAGGAAAATATATACATTTTTTCTTCTTAGGCTCAATTTCTGTGGGAAAAAGTATTTTATTATCATGTACCTGAAAAAGCAAATGACACTGAGTTTTCTGCATTTCCAAAAAATACCACTTATCATTTTTTGGCAGTTCTCAAAGCCTTTAGCTATATTTTGGTTAAACTAGCATATTTATACTACTGTTTTGATAGCAGAAGCCTGAAGCAACTTGTACTGAAATACTTCCATTTTGATTGAATTATGTCATTAGTTAGGAGAAACCCAAAGAGATTTCTGATCACTTAATCACTTACTTGCCAAATAAATACACTGGAAAATTCCTTGTCCTTTTGAATTATTTATTTTATAAACCTTGTCTTACAGGCACCTGTGTTGTGAGAGTTCACAAACTCAAATGGAGTGGATGGCCAATATCTTTATCGCCCAGGTATGATACCTATTTCTACTATCCAGTAAAGTGTGACAACTGTTTATAGGAAATGTTAGTGTGGTGGTAGTTTCCAAAGAATTTTTAATGAGTCTCTTGTATATACTTTCATTTTCTCATTCATTATTTTTTAAATACACGAGGACCCAGATTTATCCACTATTCTGTAAGAGGAAGTTTACTCTTTGTTGAGGCATCTTTTTTCCCCAGCCCAGCGGCGCCTCAGCTTGGGGTGGCGTCTGGCTTCAAGATGGTGGAATAAAAAAGTGGGGCTTGTCTGAGCTCTTGTCCTCCAGAGTCCCCCTGGATCTGTGTTTAGAGAATGAGTTCTTTTCATTTTTCCAATTTCTTATTAGAAGATAGTTGCTTTACAATGTTGTGTTACTTTCCACTATAGGAAAGTTAATCACCATACATATACTTTCTCCCTCTTGCGCTCCCTTCCCATTCGTGTTTCCACATTGCATGAAGTAGAGTTCCCTGTTCTATCCAGTATGTTCTCATTAGTTATCTCCTCTACACATAGGATAAATCCCAATCTCTTAATTCCTCCCATGCCACTCCAACCCACCCTCATTTCCCCCTTGGTATTCATGTATTTCTTCTGTGTCTGTATCTCTATTTCTGCTTTACAAATAAGATCATCTAGAAAAATGGTATAGATGATCTTATTTGCTCTTTTCCTTCCTGTTCTCCCCATGGGCTCCTGCTTTTCCCAAAACAAGGATGGGAACCTACATTTCTTTAATACACACTGTGTAATTCATGTATTTTCTTCGCAATGAATTGTGCATGACACTGCTTATAGATAAGAAAACAAAGTTTACAAAAGGCTCGGTTATTTGCTTAGGACCATACATTTAGTTAGTGGTTTAATCCAGAGGCCAACACCTACCCTCAATTTCCCATTTAGTCTCCTCCCTACTGAAAGACTCACTCTTGCAGTGAAAGATAAAATAGAGCCATTAATAGGACTGGATTCCTCCCCAACCTTGTCTGGCCAGACTTCCAGCAATGCTTCCCCAGCATTGAAATTCACTGGTAACGAGTAAGTTGCCACTCTTTATTACCAAGGGTGTGCTTCGCTGTTTCTCTTACAAGTGAGAAGTTAATTCACCCTCAAATCTTGTCCTTACTTGTTTTGAAAACCATTTTCTCTATTCATTTAATTTATTAACCTTTCCAGTGGTTAATAAACACTGCTTTTCTCAGCCTGAACCTACTACTACTGCCTGGGAATACATTTCCAGAAAAAGTCCAGTGGCTAACTTTTTAGAGCCTTTTCTTTTTTTTCTGACTGTTTAAAAATTTAGATATTCAAGTCTTACTTTAATGAAAATAGGCTTGAAGTAATAGTAAAATTAGAACCATAGAGTCTAAAACTTACAGTATCTGGTTATGGCACAATTAAATTGATGTTTTTGTTTTTATGACTGACGTTATTAGACGCTGTAGTTGAAAATCAAGGTGTAAATAGCCAGGAAACCAAGGTTGCTCTCACCACCAAGTTATTTCTCCTTTCCTCGCCTGTCCCTTGTTGTGCTGGCCCCAGAGACTCAGTCCAATTACATTTCTTCAGTTCATTCCACTTCTTAGGATTAAGGTAAACACAAAGGTCCTTTTGGATTTGAGGATTTAATGGTTCACCTCTACGGGTAGAGAGACAGGAATGTAGCAAACGTTAATATATATGTTAATACACACACACAAAACCCAACAGTGAACAATGAATTCTTTCTGGTGCCCAGAATACTTTTCTAATATCCATCCCCATTCTCACCCCTTCCTCAGCAAAAGTCTTCAGCTTACCTGTCACAGCCTCAGAAAATATCTTCCCTGACCTTCAGACCAATTAGACCTTAGAGCTGTAGGACCCCTCAGCATCCTGTACTTGAACATTGCAATACTAACTAAAAAGCCTTTGTGTATTTAAGTTTCTTATGTCTGTCTTTCCTACTAAAATGTAAACCCCGTGAGAGGAAGGACTCAGTCTTACTAGAACTACATGTTTATCTGCATCACAGGATCCAGTACATCTTACAAAGTACATGCTCAAGTTAGTATTCTAAGCTAGAAAAGAGAATAATCGGGTAAAATTTCAAATAGATATGAGTGTGGTAAAATAATGAAATAAGCCAGGGAAAGGAAAACCAGTGTGACTGACATAGGGGGGCATTAATTGAGAAGGATTCTCAGGGGACACCTTTCTGAGTAGCTGACAGGTGTGCTGAGACCTATCTGAAACAAGGAAGCCAAGTATGTAGGACAGTCAGAACATTCCAGGGGGTGGGGCTAGCCAGGACATAATCTTGACTTATTCCATGAACATCAGGAAAGCCTATCTTGGAGAGGACATGAGAGATGAGGAAGGCAGGGGACAGATGATGTAGACCCAGTTTAGGAGTTTTCATGGGAAACAGGGAAAGATTTAATCAGCTCTTATTATGGGGCAAAAGTAATTATGGTTCCTTTACTGAGCTATACTTTAGGGGTCACAGATGGAAGCAGGAAGAACAGCCATGTGGAAGAAGACAGCAGCTCGGACTAGATAACGGGGGGTCTGGTAAGACATACTCAGATTCAAGAATATTTGAAGGTGGAGCCAGTAAGTCTTAAAAATTGGTCAGCTATAGCAGTTTGAGAGGAATAGAAATGAAGAGTCCTAGTTGTCTGGCCTCTGGCAGCTGGTGAATGTAAGTGATATTATCAGAAGTGCAGAAGAAGACAGGGTTCTATTTGGGCCACATAAAATTTGAGTTGCGCATTGGACATACAAGTGGATAAGCTGAGTAGCAGGTTTAGATGTATGGATCAAAAATTCAGGCAAAACTTCAGGGCTGAAATGTAAATTTGACAGAAGGCAGCATTTGGATTTTATTAAATGCCATGAGAGGCTACAGTGAAATGAGAGAGAGAATATACCGAGAAAATATTAGAATTATTCTAATATTAGAATACAAAATTGGAGAGGGGAGGGCTGTATCAAGAGAGGGAGTTCAGACAAATAAGCCCTAGGACATCCCAAACTTTAAAGGTCAAACAGAAGAGAAAAATTGAGCAAAAGAAATGAGTAGCTTTGAGAGAGCAGGAAAACCAGGTGATAGGTGCAGAGAATTCTATCAAGGAATCAGAAGAGAGAATATTAAACCAGCAGGGGCCTTGAGCAGATGTGAAGCAATGTGAGCAACTGCATGTGTTCATCATTGCAGAAAAAATTCATTATACAACAGAGTGTGTGACATATTTGTTCTCGGATTGTTGACTATATATTCTGACCCACTATGCAATTATAGATATGACTGGGGAAGAGTTATTTATATTCAAAGCAAATAGTTATTGGAAGGGAAGGAAGCCTTGTGTATATGGCTAGAGATGCAGAGAGATTGGTACATCTCATGGTGAGAAAATGAAGTTGAATGACTACTAATAATTTTTCAATTATATCAGTGAGGTCACCACATGTGAGTCTGGGAGGGATATTACATGTACAGAGACAGAATAAAAGGTGAGAAATTACCTTCAGAGAGTGAGGAAGCTAGTTGTACTCTAGGAGAATGTCCAGGGAGTGCTGAAGGCTCATTTGAAATTTTAGGATAAATTTAAAGTTAGATGAATCTCCAGACTGATCTATTCTTTTTTGCCTCCATTAATTTGGAGGTACCCACAGAGTGAGTAGAATTGGGTTTTACTATGCTTGGGGTTTTATCAGGCAAGTGTGATAGGAGAAGCAGCCCAGCCTTGATTTATAAGGAGGTGATTATACTGACTGACCATGAAATCTAAGCCAGACTATGAAAGAAGTGGGGGAAAATGTGAAAAGTAGAATGGATAGAAGGTCTCAAGAAGTTTAAGGTATATTCAGAGTGAACAAAGCTAAACTAAGTTATCTGGAAAGATGTCAAGGTCAGAAATTGAGAGGCAGAACCTTGTTAACGGCAGCATTATTCACCACAGGCATGGTATGGGAATAACCTATGGATAGATGAATGGATAAAGACAGTGTGTATTCATACATATATACAGTGGAGTATTGTTCAGCCCTAAAAGGAAGTCTATCATTTGGGACAAGATGATGAACCTGGAAGGCATTATGCTATATGAATTAAGCCAGACAGTTACTGCAGTGGTATCCCACATAAAAGTCAAACTCATAGAATATGACAGTGGTTTCCAGGGGATGTGGGGGGCGGGAGTAAGAGGTTGGTGAAAGGGTATATACTTTTGGATACATGATGAATAAAATCTGAAGATCTAATAGGTGACATGGTGAGTGCAGTTCATAACACTGTATTATAAAATATAAATTTTCTAAGATAATAGAACTCAAATATTCTAACCAAAAAGGCAGTGGGGGGGTTGGGTAAATACATACGTGAGTTGATGAATATGTTGATTAACTCGATGAGGGGAATCCTTTCACAATGTATGCATGTAGTCATCATGCCATACACTTTAAACATCTTTTATTTGTCAGTTATACCTCAGTAAAGCCGTGGGGGAAAATTAGAAAGAGAAAGTGAGGGGCAGGAATGAAGATTTGAGGGTGTGATCACTGGTTATAATAATAAGATCCTCATCTATATGCTCCATGCAGTATGATTTTTTGAAGTCTCTTATCCTGGAGAAGGAAATGGCAACCCACTCCAGTATTACTGCCTTGAAAATTCCATGGACTGAGGAGCCTGGTACGCTACGGTCCATGGGTTCGCAAAGAGTCAGACATGACTGAGCAACTTCACTTCACTTCATACATAACTATAAATGATATCAGAACATATTACTTATGTCTTAAGATTTGTGGTGGGAAAAATATTGCTACTCTTGGATCAATCCAGTGAGAATTAATTAGCCAGTATTCACAGTATTCAGTTCAGTTCAGTTCAGTCGCTCAGTTGTGTCCAACTCTTTGCGACCCCATCAATAGCAGCACACCAGGCTTCCCTGTCCATCACCAATTCCCAGAGTTCACTCAGACTCATGCCCATCGAGTCAGTGATGCCATCCATCCATCTCATCCTCTGTCGTCCCCTTCTCCTCCTGCCCCCAATCCCTCCCAGCATCAGAGTCTTTTCCAATGAATTAAATGGTATTATTGCAAGAAATCTAAGAGCAAATGTATGATATATATATATGATGATATATGATATGATATGATATATATATCATACATTAGATTGTAACTTTGTGATTGAAATATTGCATAACCATTGCAGATTTGCTGAACCAAAGTAAGCACTCCGCTGAAACTCAAGGGTAGATTTGATGCCTAGGCAATAACTCTGCTAATAACAGGACATACACTGTAGGATCCTTAAGGACGAAAAGAGATAATACCTGTATATTGGTAAGCACAAAGTGTAGCAGTATGCCCTTCAATATAACTTAGCTGCTGTTTTATACTGAGTATAAACTTTGTTGAAATAATTCTTTTGCTATAAATCAGGACATTAAAATACTAATTGTAACATAAGAATATGACTCTGCTCAGTCTTGAGTAGAGGAAAAGAATGAGTAGGCATTTAGCAATATAGTTTTCCAGATGGTTTTCATTTCATCATAACATCTGTAAACTTCTCATTGTGTGTGGTTGATATTTTGTATTTCTTTCATAAAATGCTGTCTGAAAATCGATTTGTTTCTCCCAGCTTCTGAAAAATTAATCTACCCTGAGGAGTATAAAAGTCTTTAAAAGATTTTTCTTTTATATGTATATCTTAAGGATTTATCATTCAAGAGCTTATATTTCTACCCATGGGCATTTCCCCTCTTTGCAAAATTACCTTTTTTCCAGTTATATTTATATTGCTCACTGGCCAGAATATGTAGTCAACAAGTTGAGCACAAATACACACTGTTGTAAAATGATTTTCAGTAGAAATATTTGTGTACAAGGTAATATTTCTTTGGAATTCAATTAGGTGAAAACGAAACATTTTTCAGAAGGTCATAAAATAAAGATAATTTTTCTGCTAGCCGTGCCTTAGATTGACCTGAGGGTATATATAATGTCAAATTATTCTGACACTAAAAGTTATCTTCAGTGGTAAGAGAAAATGAATGTGTAGTTATTTTGATTACAGGGCCTAGAAATGTAGAGAGGTATATTATTTTTCTTCTACAAAGAGATTTACTGGTTTCTGTAAATATTTTCCCCCTTTTGGTTTGATAAGTAGTACAGAAGGCATATTTCTGAAGCTTAGAAATTGAACTGAGACCTCAAAGCTCAGTTCACTTAAGAGTTTTACATCCTCAAGCGGTGCTACCACGAGAATCAACATCATAATTACAAACAACCTTCTCGTGAAAAGCGGATCACCTGACTTGGATAGATGGGAAAGGAGCCCAGTGACTATAAACTTGGTGGACCACATAATAAAGTCACACACCCACAGCAAGAAATTGTGTTTCCACAGCATGAAAATGATATATGGCCACCAGCTGGAAAGGAACGAAAACGTTCTATAACCAAAAATCCCAAAATTGGAGGTTTGCCTCTGATTCCCATCCAGCATGACAGAAATGCAACCCAAGCCCGGAGAGAGACTGAGGTAAGATTAGGATGTTTGTTTTTACATTAATCATAATATTTGTTTTCTTATGTCTTAATGTGGTTAAATGCATCAGTTACCTCATTGGGTTCAAGAGCACAGTAATAATCACTTGGAAGAGTACAGTAAAAATAGTAAAACTAGAAAAATCACATCCATCAAGAAACTGTATGAATAATCCTAAGCCACTCTTTGAAGTTTTATATTTTGTTAACTCAAAGTAATTTTAATAATAGTATTGATCACTCAATTAAATATGCATGATATCACTTAGGTTTTTTTAAATCCCTAAAGTGGCCAAGAATGTTAAATAAGTATACAAAAGTTTCTGGTAGTAAAAATCAGTCTCAAATTAGCCTTACAAGTACACTTGTAACCTCCTTACAATGAGCCCAGGGCAGAATATGTCAGGAGCCATGGTAACAAGACTTACCAGTAACACAATCAAATTCCAGTGGTTTGGGAACCCATTAACTCAGTTAATTTAAGGAACGGCAGGATGACCTTTGAGCATCAATAAAGAAGATTTGGCATCTTTCATGAAAACTGTGTTTTCCTTCTCACTTTGAAGGGTAGGGTGAACATAAGTAGCATTGGTCTTGATTCAGACAAAGACACAGGCTGTAAATCTCAAAACTCATTAGACAGTTTGCAACTAATGTGCATTTCAGTGCATTAAATGAGTCCTTCAAAACAGAAAGGCACGCAAAAGTTGTTTCTTCTTAGAGCCCAGATTTGGCATTAAGCTATGCGATTTTCTTGCTTTCCAAACAAGAATAACTTTTTTTAAAGTTGTATTGCAATATAGTTGATTTACGAAGTTGTGTAAGTTTCAAGTATAACAGGAATAACTTTTGAGAGACAAAAGCCATTTTAATTTAGTGATTTTAAACAGTGTTTTTCCATGACTATCTTTCCTTAAATAGTTATCCCACTGTACTATCCCTTTTCTCTAAAAGATAAAAGCTTTGAAAATAATGGTTTATTTCCTTTGTTGCCTTCTGTACTGATGTAATCAAAGAGAAGACTAAGAGAGCAAGAACTCAGGAGCCTGTCCCTTTTGCCATTTTGCACTTGCAAGTTTTTCTTCCTCATAATAAACTGCTTCGCAGAACTGTGGATTCCCCAGATAATCTAGAATCTCCATTTTAAGAGTCATGTTTGGGAACCCAGGTTAGGGGACAGAAATGCAGGGAATAGATATGCCCTGCTGTGACCCTAGCTTCTCCTGCCATTGCCTCAGGATCAGTTATGGAGCAAAGCAAAATTTTAAGATCCAAGTACGTTAACCAGTATCCAGTATAGAATTGGGATGATTGAATATACAATAGTTTGTTACTTAACCTCAAATCCAGGATTTCAGAGGCAATTTTTTTTTTTAACATTCTTGAGATCAGAAAACTGATGAACAAAAACTATAACCAAATTGATTTCAAAGTCTTTGAAAACAATTTTATGAAATATTAATTTCTAGAAAATTTGTTAGTAAACTAAACCAAGCTTTTTTGTAAGTGTGGGAATTCAACAAATTTGACAAAGAAAAATTTTAAATGTTTGATATTTTTCAGTGATAAATGTTTTATTTGGTAATGTTTTTCACTAAAAACCATTAAAGTTTAAAAAAAGAAAAATTAAAATTGCAAGTTTTCACACAAATCAAATAAAGTATTTTTTATTGAACTGAAGTAAATATGTAAGTATATTAATAAATGACAATATTACTAGCTAGCTTAATACAGCCTAAAGTCAATCAATGGATATAGTCAAGAAAATTGCTTCTCAAACAAATTGTTGACAGATTGGTGCATCTGGTGACTTCCCATTTCATGAGCTGTCTTGCTTTCAAGAGGTTCATTTAAAAGTTGTATGAGAATACCTCCTCCAAGGAAGGAAGGCTTCCTGGAGGAAATGACTTCTAAAATTAATTGAGTAAATTAGTAGTGAGCTAGTGAGTAAGCCAGAGGAAGTAAGTTGTTGAAAAATCATACATGAAGAGGCAAACAGTGCTTAAGAACACACAAGCTAAATGGTACCTATGGCCCTCCTACTTTCTCTCGGGTACCTTCTTAATTATTGTGTACATTGTGCTCAGCTTTTATCTGTAAGCTCCTAGGGATAATAAAGAGCCCTTAGGATAGTATTCTCTCTGCTGAGAGATGAACTCCATTTCAGATCCTCATTTTCAGTTTTCTCTGACACAAACTGGCATCCTCTGGACCAAGCCACCTCTGCTTTCCTAATTCCATAGCTTATCAATCTTTCTTTTTGAATTATTAATACATTAAGGACAGTGAAGCACATAATGGATGCCTTTTTTTCCCCACGGTATCAATGCCCTTGGCTTTCCCCACAACACACAAGGCACTCCACATACCATATCATCATACAAAGCATCACTTTCACATCCTCTTGATTTTTATCAGTTCACTTCACCACCCTTCCCCACCTTCATAGAAGATTATGTTATTTAGTTTAATATCCTGGTTTTACTTGAAATTTTAGCAGTATATGTATTAATGCCTGTGTATATGCTAAATTGGTGTGCTCAAGAATGAGATGGACTTCAGTTACACCCACAGGAAATAGTCAAGAGATATTGAGGAGTAAAGAGGTTAGTCATAGAATTGAGGTACCTGATAGCACAATGGAAATTTCAGTAAGGTAGTACAGGGGAAACTATACAAGTAAAAATGAAACAAAACAGGATGATTGTATTGAAGAGACTAGATGACTAGTGTGTGCTAAGTCACTTCAGTCATTTTGACTATGTGACCCTATGGACTATAGCCCACAAGACCTCCTCTGTCCATGGGGATTCTCCAGGCAAGAATACTGGAATGGGTTGCCATATCCTCCTCCAGGGGATTTTCCCTACCCAGGGGTTGAACCCGTATCTCTTATGTCTCCTGCATTTGCAAGTGGGTTCTTCACCACTAGCGCCACCTGAGAAGGCCATACTTGACCTCTAAATACTACACCAGAGTCCCCATGTCTTTCTGCCAATAGTTGAAAAAAGAAATGTCATCATGATCTATAAAACCACTCCATATTGATCCTTGAACTCAGCAGTGGCCACAAGACTGGAAAAGGTCAGTTTTCATTCCAATCCCAAAGAAAGGCAATACCAAAGAATGCTCAAACTACCACACAGTTGTACTCATCTCACACGCTAGTAAAGTAATGCTTGAAATTCTCCAAGCCAGGCTTCTGCAATACGTGAACCTTGAGTTATTTGTTCCAGCTAGTTTTAGAAAAGGGAGAGGAAACAGAAATCAAATTGCCAATGTCCGCTGGATCATCAAAAAAGCAAGAGAGTTCCAGAAAAACATCTATTTCTGCTTTATTGACTATGCCAAAGTCTTTGACTGTATGGATCACAATAAATGTGGAAAATTCTGCAAGAGAGATGGGAATACCAGACCACCTGACTTGCCTCTTGAGAAACCTGTATGCATGTCAGGAAGTAACAGAACTGGACATGGAACAACAGACTGGTTCCAAATTGGGAAAGGAATCCGTCAAGGCTGTATATTGTCACTGCTTATTTAACTTCTATGCAGAGTACATCATGAGAAACGCTAGGCTGGAAGAAACACAAGCTGGAATCAAGATTGCTGGGAGAAATAGCAATAACCTCAGATATGGAGATGACACCATCCTTATGGCAGAAAGTGAAGAAGAACTAAAGAGCCTCTTGATGAAAGTGAAAGAGAAGAGTCAAAAAGTTGGCTTAAAACTCAACATTCAGAAAACTAAGATCATGGCATCTGGTTCCATGACTTCATGGCAAATAGATGGGGAAACAGTGGAAACAGTGGCAGACTTTATTTTGAGGGACTCCAAAATGCCTGCAGATGGTGACTGCAGCCATGAAATTAAAAGATGCTTACTTTTTGGAAGAAAAGCTATGACCAACCTAGACAGCATATTCAAAAGCAGAGACATTACTTTGCCAACAAAGGTCCGTGTAGTCAAGGCTATGGTTTT
>SJYA01001014.1:934014-974482 GCA_006410615.1 Neotragus moschatus | reverse complement strand
AGATCCAACCAGTCCATCCTAAAGGAGATGAGTCCTGGTTGTTCACTGGAAGGACTGATGTTGAAGTTTAGCCACTTGATGCAAAGGGCTGACTCATTGGAAAAGACTCTGATGCTGGGAGGGATTGAGGGCAGGAGGAGAAGGGGACGACAGAGGATGAGATGGTTGGATGGCATCACCGACTCAATGGACATGGGTTTGGGTAAACTCCAGGAGTTGGTGATGGACAGGGAGGCCTGGCATGCTGCAGTTTATAGGATCACAAAGAGTCGGACACGACTGAGAGACTGAACTGAAGATACCAAGTGAAACTTTTTTAAGATTCATATTGATTTATGAACTCCCCATCACATCCTTATGTTTAAATAGCCATCATTTTTACTAATCCTCTTTTATTTTTCTTTTTGTACTGTGATAAAATACATTTTCCATTTTAACCTGTTTACATGCACAATTGTGTTTACATGCACAATTCATTAGTTACATTCACATGGCTGTGTAGGCATTCTAACACATTCTAATGAAACTTTAGAATTAAGCTAGATACTAAACAATGAAATATTTCTTCTTATCAGGTTTAGAGTAGAAGTATTTCTGTGTGATGTATGATCGTGAGCTTATCAGAAAATTTCAAATTGTAAAATTATGTCCCAGTCTGCTGGAATTTAGAAAGATAGAATATGATACAATAAAATATTATACATTTGAATTTTTTAACCTTCATCCCTTATTCAGAAAATATTTATTGGTAATTTCCCATCTGCAGGCACTGTGATAAGTTCACTCATTAGTGAACAAATCAAACAAAAAGTAAAAACAAAACCCTCTTTGCACTGTTTTGAGTTTTGAGCAGCATTCAAACAATCACAAGAGGTATGAATAGCTTATCTAGTATACTAGAAAGAGCACTATGGAGGAAAATAAAGAGGTGAGGTGTTGCCCTTTGAACATTGCATTGGACATCCTGTTTATGCTACTTAGTTTATTTTCAAAGTAGTATTTTTTTTATTTTATATTGGAGTAGAGTAACAATATTGTGTTTCAGGTGTACAGCAAAGTGATTCAGCCATACATATATATGTATCTATTCTTTTTCGAATTATTTTCCCATTTAGGTTATTACAGAATATTGACCAGGGTTCCCTGTGCTATACAGGTTATCTAAGTATAGCAGTGCTTTTTGTAGTATAGTCATTTAACAATATTGATTCTTCCAACCCAAGAACATGTTGCCTTCCAAGCCAGATCCTTTGGGGGCTCCTCTTCCCATAGACAGACCTCTTGGTTGGAAAGCCTCATGTGAAGCTCAGGACTTTTACTCCTGTGGGAGAACTTCTGCGGTATAGTTATTTTCCTGTTTGGAGATCACCCACCCAGTAGATATGAGATTTGATTTTATCATGATTATACTCTTCCTACCATCTCATTGTGGCTTTTTGTCTTTGGATGTAGGTATCTTCTAAAGGTTCCAGAGTGTGTGTGTGTGTTTGTCAATTGTTGTTCAGTTAGTTTTTTGGTGTTTTCCTAAGAATGGGTAAGCACACATACTTCTACTTGCCATCTGCAAAACAGTCCCATTCTTCATGTTACATCTCACCATTTTCATTTCATCTTTCTCTCAAACATTTAAAATCCAATAAGAAATTTTCCTTGAGTTTCTTTGTACTTTGCAGTTTTTATGAGGACGTTTTGAAGAAATTCCTTCAACTCTTGCTTGTGAAAAGAAAAATGACTATGCCTTCCCACTTCCCCCAGCTCAGTTTTTTGGGTAGCCTTTCGCTGTGGCTCCGTACCCATGAGATGCTTGCTTCTCTGTTGTTCATTCTTTTATCTTACATTTGGTTAGGTTGTAATCCCCTCTGAGAATCTGATGAGAGTTCTGAATGTCAATTCTTGCCCAGTCACAAGATGCCATGGACACTAGTTATTAAGATACATCTCTGTCCCAATGCAGGTTGTCTCACTGGATTTCTGGTGCCTGTAGACACAGTTGACTGAATGTGTACTCTAATCCACTGATGCAAAAGTGGGTTTTAATACACAGCTATATATTTCTTCCAGTGTTTTCACAAATATCTGTAGGATTCTAACAGGCATTATATGGGGAAAAGATTGCACTAGTCAAATATTTTTGGAGGAGAAAAAAAAAAGTTGAACAGGTTTTTCTGATGAAGTGTTTCTCAGCTTCTTTAATATGTATTGTGAATCTCAAAGAGGGATCTGTTACAAAGTGTATTTCCTGGACTTATGGCCACAGAGACCCCCGTTTTCCTCTGTATTTCTAGTACAACACTGTAGGAATTATAGATGCATGAACATGTGACACATCCAAACAGCAGTGAATTGAAAGAGGCAAGTTTAAAATGGGAGTCAATTTGAATAACTAGCTTGAAAGACATCTTTGAAGTGGTATGTTAAATGCTTGTTAAAATGAATTTCCGTGATCTCCATTTCAGTTGGTTTTGTAGCTCTCAGATCCGTCTATAAATTCAGATCTGCTGCTAGTGCCAAAAGTCAAGTTAGAACCTAAGTCATAGAAATAAACTCTAATTAAAGAAGCACCAACTTCTATGTGCTATGTATTCTTTAAGCAGAGTAGGCCAGATCTTGCTTCCCTCTGACATGTTTTGTTTTGTTTTAAGAGTGCAAAAGCAGAACTCGAAAGGCTGCGGCTCAGTGCAAAGCATGACCAAGGTGGAGATGGCACCTTAAAGGAGAAAGCCTCCATTGTGGCCCAGTGCCTGGAGCACAAGGACGAGAAACTTCGAAACCGAACCAGAAAACACCGGAGTTTCAACTGTCTGGAGGACACAGAGGCTGAGGTCTTTCCAGGGCGACAGAAAGGCCATAAAGGCCTAAAGACACTGAGGAAGACTGAGGACAGGAATGGCAAAGATACTTTGGACTGCAATAATAAGTTACCACCAAAGGTCATCGAAGAGCTTAGTGTGGTTCTCCAGCGATCAAGAACGCTTCCAAAAGAGTTACAGGCTGAGCAGGTGGTGCAGAAGGAAATAAAATGACTTGTCCTACAAATTAATTTTTTTTAATATTGTGTATAGTGTCTGAAACCAAACTCTATTTCATGCTAGGAGAGGTGTTTTTAGCCATCCTTAACCATTTAAAGAGCATTTTAAACTATTAATATGTATGTATATATGTGATAAGTGTAAGATTCACTGTGTTGTGGTCTGAACAAAGCTTGTACAGTTCAGCTCTGTTAACCTTGCGTAGGAAGGCATTGGGTTACTTTGAGAGGCCAACCTTTTGAAGTACAGTTGACCCCTGAACAACATGAGGAAGGGGTTAGTGTGTTAATCTGCGTATAATTTATAGTCAGCCCCTGTATCTGAAATTCCTCTGCATTTGCAGGTTCAGCTGACTGTGGATCATGTAGTGCTGCGGGATCCACTTTTTAAAAATATCCACATATAAGTGGACCCGTGCGGTTCAAAACCCACATTGATCAAGGGTCAACTGTAGGTGTCTGTTAAGTGCTGTAAATTTATGAACAGAAATTGCAAAATGTACTGTATTGTATAAAATGCTGCATGTAAATGAAGCCTATGAAACTATATGTAACACATTTTGCACTTTGAGAAACCTTGTATATAAAGTTATCATATGTTTTTAGGTTTACATAGGGTCCAACTTGAGGGAAAAGAAAGGAAAATAAGTTGAAAAGGGGGAGGATTTATTTTAGTGGCTGCCTATCAAACAACACTGAGGGTTTAAAAAGAGGCAAAGAATTAACACATGTCCTAAAAGCCAAGGAGGTCAAGTTGAGATTCATTCTAGTTTACTGTTGACCAGACCTTGTTCATGAGAAACTGCTTGTTAAGAAAATAGTGACTAAGCGTTTCCCAAGATTAGTATTCAGCCAACACACATGAATAATGGCATGGGCCACTGTTCCCATGGTGTCAGTGAACCAAGCGCAGTACCAACCCATTCACTACACTTCAGTTCTTTGCAGGTAGCTGCTGAGAGGACCTTACCCTGCATTGAAGAGGTAATGTATACATGGCATGGATGCCACTTGCACTGTTGCTGTGTATGAGCAAATTTTAAGAATTCCTTACTGTCATTCCTGTACGAGCAACAGTCATCACAGGGTTTTATTGTTTTTTTTTTTTTAAATTACTGTTTTACTTTGTATATTCATTTCTGAAGTAATATTGAGTCAGAATTTACTGAAACTGCACAACATATGGCCATCTGGGGATAAGGGTTAGATTAACTACTGTATTTTTGGGAGCTACTAGTTCCCTTGTAGCCTAGTTTTTTTTTTTTGTTTGTTTGTTTAATAAAGCAGGAATCTTCTTCCTGTGCCTAATAAATAATGACAAAGCCCTCTACTTTTAATTCCACATAAAGAGCAGCTACTAGTTTGTTTTCTCAAACAATACCATCTAAATTATAGTTGACAGGGGTAGCACTTTTCATCACTTTCTTTAGAATTGTATTAGGTCTGGTGAGTTTTGATCAAAATTATTTTACTAGTAGGTAGCCAAGCTTTATTCCTACTATTTCCTAACCGCCCCCCCCCCCGCCCCACCCCTGGTTTTCACATGTCTTATCAGAATTTATCAATATACAAAGGCCCACACTTTTTTCAGTCCAATCATAGTACAGTAATATGCTGTTAAATGCTATGAATTTCTTCATTACAAAATACTGATCTCTTATACCTGGTGGTGATAAAATAGTTTACAAAGGATATGTGATATTTATTCTTTAAATCCACATAGATTGGAATTTTCTTTTTAAGAGAGAAACTGCTGGTCAGTTTATGAAATAGGTGGCACTGCTGTAGAGCCTTCATAGCAATAAAGCAAGAATCATGGTGTTTAGAAAAAAAAACCTAAAACTATTATTTCTAGTAAATGATAATATTTATGTTTTATGAAATAAGGGGACATGAAAATTATGCTGGACAATGGAACAGTATCTGGATTTTTTTTTTACCTGTCTTATTTGAATACTTTTGAAACTTGAGCTTAAAATCTAATAACTTCTATTTCCCTTCCTGTACAACTGTCTCCATTTTTCAAGTGTAAGATAAGGGCTAATGATGACATCTCATATATTTTGAGTAAAAATTAAAATTGTTTTCCAAGTCCACCTGAATGTGACTGTTTTTTCAAATTAACCACCTTCATCTTTTGAAAATAGATTGCATTTGAAAAAAATTTAAATGTATACTTCAAACTAGCTGTTAGTTTTTTAACATGTCAGCATGAATATTGTTCTCTTTTAAATGATGACTATATGCAAACGTGAAGAAACNATTAAAATTGTTTTCCAAGTCCACCTGAATGTGACTGTTTTTTCAAATTAACCACCTTCATCTTTTGAAAATAGATTGCATTTGAAAAAAATTTAAATGTATACTTCAAACTAGCTGTTAGTTTTTTAACATGTCAGCATGAATATTGTTCTCTTTTAAATGATGACTATATGCAAACGTGAAGAAACAAATTGATGGTACTCTTTCATTTCTGTAGCACTAAAGTTAATAAAATTAAGCAAAAGTAATTGAAGCAAAAATATGATATCCATACAACTATATTATCTGCTAATTTATATGTGATAATTTTAATCCTAAAATATACAAACTGTATTGTGAAAGGGATATTTTTGAAAATTCACTGAATTTATTTGGATAGACTGTAGTATCCAGATATTTGCACATTTCTCACACTTCTGATAATTACTTTGAGGAGATTAGGAAAGCTTACATTATCTCATCAAAATTTGCACCAAAAATTTCATATTTGCTCAACAAAAGACAAAATTAGCTTAATGTGAACAATATCTTGTTATGTATACAGTCATCACATTTATTTCTAATCATCTGAAAACAGCACAGAAATGAATATTATAGGTAACTAAAATTTATCTGCTTCATATCACTTAGTTATTTTTAACAATTTTTTGTTGAAAATGTAAATTATTTTGTATATACCTATCTTCTCTGCCATGGCTACTAATGTTTAATGTAAAGTTTTTAATAACTCAGATATCTGTACAGATTTGAGACTGTTTTGTGACTTACTGGATTAAAGTTCAGAATCTAAATGTTCTCATCTGAGAAGTGGGAATAACCAATCTTGTGGGCTTTTTGTGATGACATATACAGTTGACCCTTGAACAACACAGGTTTGAACTGTGCCAGTGCACTTACACATTAATTTCTTTCAGTAGTAAATAATACAGTACTACATGATCTACTGTTGACTGATTTCACAGACAAGGGGAGCGACTAAGTTATATACAGATTTTCAATGGGTAGAGGTCAGTGTCCCTATCCCCCACATTGTTCAAGGGAATGAACTGCACAGTCCACTTTTTTGTGTATGTTTTCAATAAATAGTCAGTAGGCCCTTGGTAATCACACATTCCACATTAGCTCATTCAGCTCACTGTGGACTGAAAACTTAACATGTTATTAATAATTGGCTAAATCTACAGAGGGAGGATTTTTACTGTTTGGCTTCTCTGCCCATGGGATTTCCCAGGCAAGAACACTGGAGTGAGTCGCCATTTCCTTCTTCCAGTGGTCATGTATGGATGTGAGAGTTGGACTGTGAAGAAGGCTGAGGGCCGAAGAATTGATGCTTTTGAACTGTGGTGTTGGAGAAGACTCTTGAGAGTCCCTTGGACTGCAAGGAGATCCAACCAGTCCATTCTGAAGGAGATCAGCCCTAGGATTTCTTTGGAAGGAATGATGCTAAAGCTGAAACTCCAGTACTTTGGCCACCTGATGCGAAGAGTTGACTCACTGGAAAAGACTCTGATGCTGGGAGGGATTGGGGGCAGGAGGAAAAGGGGACGACAGAGGATGAGATGGCTGGATGGCATCACTGACCCAGGCCTGAGTCTGAGTGACCTCCGGGAGTTGGTGATGGACAGGGAGGCCTGGCGTGCTGCGATCCATGGGGTCGCAAAGAGTCGGACATGACTGAGCGACTGAACTGAACTGAAATCCACAGATACTTACAGATATTCTAAATCTACAGATATTCCATGAGGATGAAAAGCTGACTGTGGGTATCCTCAGATTTTGGTATACACAGCAGAATGCGAAGAAGGCAAAATGGTTGTCTGGGGAAGTCTTAACAAAACAGCTGAGAAAAGAAGAGGAGTGAAAGTCAAGGAAGAAAGAGAAAGATACACCCAACTGAATGCAGAGTTCAGAGAGCAGCAAGAAGAGATGAGAAAGCCTTCTTATGTGAAATGAATAAAGGAAAAAACAATAGAAGGAAAGACTAGAGATCTCTTCAAGAAAAGTGGATACCGAGGGAACATTTTATGCAAAGATGGACTCAATAAAGAAGAGAAATGGTATGGACCTTACAGAAGCAGAAGATATTAAGAAGAGGGGATAAGAATACACAGAAGAACTGTACAAAAAAGAGCATCATGACCCAAATAATCACAATGGTGTGATCACTCACCTAGAGCCAGACATCCTGGAGTGTGGAGTCAAGTGGGCCTTAGGAAGCATCACTACAAACAAAGCTAGTGGAAGTAATGAAATTCCAGCTGAACTATTTCAAATCCTAAAAGATGATGCTGTTACAGTGCTACACTCAACATGCCAGCAAATTTGAAAAACAGCAGAGCAATGGCCACAGGACTGGAAAAGGTCAGTTTTCATTCCAATCCCAAAGAAGGATCATGCCAAAGAATGTTATAACTACTATACAATTGCACTCCTTTCACATGCCAGCAAGATAATGTTGAAAATCCTTCAAGCTAGGTTTTGACAGTATGTGAACTGAGAACATCTAGATGTACAAGCTGGATTTAGAAAAGGTAGAGGAATCAAAGATCAAATTGCCAACATCCATTGAATCATAGAAAAAGCAAGAGTTCCAGAAAAACATCTGTGTTATTGATTATGCCAAAGCCTTTGATTGTGTGGATCACAACAAACTGTGGAAAATTTTTCAAGAGATGAGAATAACAGACAAACCTGCTGCCTGACAAATCTGTATGCAGGTCAAGAAGTAACAGAACTGGACATGGAACAACAGACTTGTTCCAAATTGGGAATGAAGTACATCAAGGCTGTATATTGTCACTCTGCTTATTTAACTTATATCCAGAGTACATCAAAGGGAATGCAGGACTGGATGAAGCACAGCTGAAATCAAGATTGCTGGGAGAAATATCAATAACCTCAGATATGCAGATGACACCACTCTTATGGCAGAAAGTGAAGAGGAACTAAAGAGCCTCTTAAAGTGAAAGAGGAGAATGAAAAAGCTGGCTTAAAAATCAACATTCAAAACACTAAAATCATGGCATCCGGTCCCACCAATTCATGGCAAATAGGTGGGAAAACAATGTAAACAGTGTCAGACTTTATTTTCTTGAGCTCCAAAATCACTGTAGATATTGACTGCAGCCAGGAAATTAAAAGACACTTGCTCCTTGGAAGAAAGGTTATGCCCAACCTAGACAGCATATTAAAAAGCAGAGACATTACTTTGCCAACAAAGGTTGGTCTCATCAAGGCTGTTTTTTCCAGTAGTCATGTATGGATGTGAGAGTTGGACCATAAAGAAAGCTGAGTACTGAGGAATATATGCTTTTGATCTGTGGTACTGGAGAAAACTCCTGAGAGTCCCTTGGACTGCAAGGAGATCCAACCAGTCCATCCTAAAGGAAATCAATCCTGAATATTCACTGGAAGGACTGATGTGGAAGCCAAAGCTCCAATACTTTGGCCACCTGATGCAAAGAAAGGGCTCTTTGGAAAAGACCCTGATGCTGGGAAGGATTGAAGGCAGGAGGAGAAGGGGATGACAGAGGGTGAGATGGTTGGATGGCATCACTGACTTGATGGACATGAATTTGAGCAAGCTCCAGGAGTTGGAGCTTGTCCATCCCTGATGGACAGGGATGCCTGGCATGCTGCAGTCCATGGGGTCACAAAGTGTTGGACACTGCTAAGTGACTGAACTGATGCTGAAGCTGAAACCCCAGTACTTCAGCTGCCTGATGTGAAGAACCAACTCATTGGAAAATTCCCCAGTGCTGGGAAAGATGAGGGCAGGAGAATGCTGACAGAGCATGAATTGGTTAGATTGTATCACTTCTCAATGGACATGAGTTTGAACAAACTCCAGGAGATAGCATAGGACAGAAGACTGACATGCTGTAGTCATGTGGTCACAAATAGTAGAACACAATTTGGTGACTGGACAATAACATAAATATGGACAAGGGATTATAATGATAAGAAAGTAGACATAGTCTTAACCTCTCCCTGACAGAAAATGTCTTGGAATCCTTTCCTAACAGTTATGCATGATCTAGGGATGCACCTGAATAAAGACAGAACAATTAGGCAATGACTTTCCTCTTTTGAGGAAAGACTTACCACCTAACAACTATTGAGATCATCCATGAACTGCAATAACCAATAACCTCAGTGGCTGATACACTTATGCTCCCAAGCCCACACTATGCTGTTGCCATTGCACTGAAAGGCTAAGAAGTGATTTCCCACTTCAGAAACACAAAAATTTCCATTCCAAAAATAGAGATGACTGGTGACAACACTCAAAGCTCTCAACAAACACCAAAACCTGGGACTTTCAGCTCATCTGTTTGTTTATTAAATCGTAGCAACATAAGGTAGCACATTGTTCAACAGTTCTCGTAAGACCATTCTAAATGTTGCATCCTTTATCAAGTTCCTCATAGTTCCCACAGGGGAGTGTCCATGGCTCTTGTTCCTACAAGTGCTGCCTACAACAAAAAGCAAATGGCATAAATGAGCCCTGGTTCCAACTCAGTAATCTGTTCCTTCACATACTTTCTAGAGATGCTTATCCCCAATGAAAGGATTTTTATGTTTTATTTTTTTAATTGAAAATGGTTTGGAACCTATTGGAAGTAACCAAGATGCCTGAGTAAATTTGTATTGATCCTAATATTTCTAATCATTTTCTGCCCAACTGCTCAACTACCTAATAAAGAGACTAGGAATCCTTTAGTGAGGATTTATTCTTTGGCAGATGAACTTAACTTTTCCCTCCAAGGAATCTGTCTGGTTTGTGGGTTTTTTATTATTCTAACTATGGCTTTCCCTGATGGCTCAGACAGTAAAGAATCCACCTGCAATGCAGGAGACCTGGGTTCAATCCCTGGATTGGGAAGATTCCCTGGAGGAGGGCATGGCAACCCACTCCAGTATTCTTGCCTGGAGAATCCACATGGACAGAGGAAACTGGCAGGCTACAGTCCATGTGGTCACAGAGTCAGACACAACTAAGTGACTAGGCACACACACACAGCACATTCTAACTACAGACCAATTCTTTTCTTTGGATAAAGCAGAATTGTGAAATTACACAAGTAAATGGAATAGAATGGTAATCGGAAATCTTCCAAATGCATAAAATTACCCAGTTGAATAATGAAATTAGACATCAAACTAGTAGTTTAGAACAAGTTAGAAATAACATATTTGACATGCTATATCAAATTTATAAAGATGTAATTATGATTATAAATATTTTATAAAACATAGTGACCTCTTTTACTTTACCTAATGAAGAATAGTGTGTATACAAAGCCAAAGAATTCTATATACTCATTCCAGATAAATCAGATCTTAACTAAGATTCTACAATCATATTACAAAATTATCAGAGCTGAGGCTTCTTCCTAAGATTTTAGTGGAATAATAAACCTAATTTACTGGCAGATGTTGACCTCATGTCTACACAAGGATTCAAACACTTTTTAAATATTTTGAATGACCTCTTACACAATTAATACAATTTAAATACCATAAACATTTAAATAATTTCTATCAGTTGACTGTTCAAATGACAAAATCAACACCAGGAGTTATTGTATATTTTAAAAGGTAAACTGCCAATCAGTTAAAGTCATTAAACTGGAATACTGAATTCCTGGTGATATACATTTTAAAATACTACTGCAGAACAAACTCCTGTCCTCATCTGCAATCAGCATTCATTATAAAATGTCCTATAAGTGGCCTACAGGCTCAAAGTCCCTCACAAATTTCCCATTTTGCTGCAGGACAGTGCTTAAAAAATATTTCTTGAGTGACTGCAAAGAACAGTCATCAGCTTTTCACTAAGTGAAAATTACTTCCAGATTCTGATAAACGTTTATCTAACAGTTCGTGGTAATCATGTAATTTTTTTGGTTAGTGTTATTCTGCCTAATCAAGGGCTTGCCTGGTGGCTCAGAGCTTAAAGCGTATGCCTGCAATGCGAGAGACCTAGGTTTGATCCCTGAGTTGGGAAGATCCCCTGGAGAAGGAAATGGCAACTCACTCCGGTATTCTTGCCTGGAGAATCCCATGGACAAAGGAGCCTGGTGGGCTACAGTCCACGGGTCATGAAGAGTCAGACATGACTGAGTGACTTCACCTTCACCTTCATTCTGCCTAATCAGTTGTTTATTTTGCCTTTTTGCTGTCTTTTATCCATACATTTGTTAATGGTGTTTAAATAGAAAATTGTGAAAGTCTCTTCAAATTGTTCTATATAAATGTCATTTTATACTGGAAGTCTAGATCTGGCCTCAATTTTGATTAAAATTCACTTCTCAGTGAATATATCCAAAGATATATATCCTTATAAATTATTATACTTCTGCAACAGATTAAAATTTGTCTTTAACTTAAATGCCCCACTCAATAGAAATTCAATAGCTTTTCTACTTACCAACTATAATAGAAACAGATTTGACCCTGAAATATAGTTGCTAATTTTTCCAGCTTTTAGAATAGAGCAATAACTGATTATCAAATGCCAAAGGTTTATATTCATAAACAGTTACCTGAGCTATGCCTTTCTGTTCCAGACAAAGAGAATGTGGGGATATAAAAAGGTTATTGCTAAACCTACTGCAGATGAATAATCCAGTTGCTGCTCTGATGTTTCTGGGGATTAAACCCTTTAGTAAATTAAAGCTTGCACATTTCATCAGTACAGTCATGTATTGAGCATTTACCAAGTACAAAGCACTCAGTTCAGTTCAGTTTAGTTCACTCGCTCAGTTGTGCCCTATTCTTTGCCACCCCATGAATTGCAGCACGCCAGGCCTCCCTGTCCATCACCAACTCCCGGAGTTCACTCAGACTCACGTCCATTGAGTCGGTGATGCCATCCAGCCATCTCATCCTCTGTAGCCCCCTTCTCCTGCCCCCAATCCCTCCCAGCATCAGAGTCTTTTCCAATAAGTCAACTCTTTGCATGAGGTGCCCAAAAGCTAAGGATATATAACTTGCAAGATGTTTTTCATAAAACACAAGGTGATATATTTAAAACATTTAGTATTTTGCTAGTCACATCCCAAACACCAATATTTAGGAAACATTATTTCCATTTTATTCATTCTGTTGTATTCACTTTTTTTATTCCACTTAACAATGATTTATGATATCTACTCTATGGCTGATATTGAGCTAGTTAGCAGTCTTATCAGTTCAGTTCAGTTCAGTCGCTCAGTCATGTCTGACTCTGCAACCCCATGAATTGCAGCACGCCAGGNGGTAGTGTCATCTGCATATCTGAGGTTATTGATATTTCTCCCAGCAATCTTGATTCCAGCTTGTGTTTCTTCCAGCCCAGCATTTCTCATGATGTACTCTGCATATAAGTTAAATAAGCAGGGTGACAATATACAGCGTTGATGTACTCCTTTTCCTATTTGGAACCAGCCAAGATGGGCAGATCATGGCAGAGAGGTCTGACAGAATATGGTCCACTAGAGAAGGGAATGGCAAACCACTTCAGTATTCTCGCCTTGAGAATCCCATGAACAGTATGAATAGGCAAAATGAGAGGATACTGAAAGAGAAACTCCCCAGGTCAGTAGTTGCCCAATATGCTACTGGAGATCAGTGGAGAAATAACTCCAGAAAAAATGAAGGGATGGAGCCAAAGCAAAAAGATTACCCACTTGTGGTTTGGATTGGTGATAGAAGCAAGGTCTGATGCTGTAAAGAGCAATATTGCATAGGAACCTGGAATGTTAAGTCCATGAATCAAGGCAAATTGGGAGTGGTCAAACAGGAGATGGTAAGAGTGAACATCAACATTCTAGGAATCAGTGAACTAAAATGGACTGGAATGGGTGACATTATATCTACTACTGCAGGCAAGAATCCCTTAGAAGAAATGGAGTAGCCATCATCGTCAACAAAAGAGTCTGAAATGCAGTACTTGGATGCAATCTCAAAAATGACAGAATGATCTCTGTTTCCAAGGCAAACCATTCAGTATCACAGTAATCCAAGTCTATGCCCCAACCAGTAATGCTGAAGAAGCTGAAGTTGAATGATTCTATGAAGACCTACAAGACCTTTTAGAACTAACACCCAAAAAGATGTCCTTTTCATTATAGGAGACTGGAATGCAAAAGCAATCCTATAATTGGATCTATATTTGTAAGATAATCAACCAGGTGAAGAACAAGGAATGGGACCAGGGTTCATCCACAATGCTGACAGCTTGCTAGCTCTCTGAAATTTGATGGAAGTTGCCTGATGCTCCACTCCACCTCCAAGTAAACCCAAACTCTCTTCAAAGAAACTGTTTTTCACTCTAAGAACTCTTCAAGTTTTACTCAACTATTCAAAAGGTGTGTAAATATTTTATAAGTATAATTTGAAATATTTTTATATTTTTCTTTTAATTAGAGAGATATTGTTAGTGTCTTTGGTAAATGCAACATCAGCTAGTTGAATGTATGGTAGTACCTTTTTAATTGGCATTCACTTTTAGAAATATACAGCATTGTGGTGGAAAAACATCATATGTGAAGTAGGCCCCCTTCATGGATCACAGCCTGTCATGGCAATGAGGCTTACATAACTCGGTGAAGCATTGCCATGCAGGGCCACTCAAAACAGACAGGTAACAGTGAAGAGTTCTGACAAAATCTGGTCCACTGGAGGAAGAAATGGCACCCCACTCCAGTATTCTTGCTTAGAGATCCCATGGAAAGTATGAAAAGGCAAAAAGATATAACACCAGAAGATGAGCCCCAGAGGTCCTCAGGTATCCAATATGCTACAGGAGAAGAGCAAAAGGCAATTACTAATAGCTCCAGAAAGAAAGAAGAGGCTGAGCCAGAGCACAAATGATGCTCAGTTGTGTATGTATCTGGTGGTTAAAGTCTGATGCTGTAAGAACAATATTGCATAGGATCCCAGAATGTCAGGTCCATGAATCAAGGTAAACTGGATGTGGTCAAGCAAGAGATGGCAAGAGTAAACATCAACATATAGGAATCAGTGAACTAAAATGAATGGAAATAGGTGATTTTAATTTAGATGACCATTATACCTACTATTGCGGGCAAGAATCCCTTAGAAGAAATCGAGTAGCCTTTATAGTCAACAAAAGAGTCCAAAATGCAGTACTTGGATGCAACCTCAAAAACAACTGAATGATCTCAGTTCATTTCTAAGGCAAAACATTTAACATCACAGCAAAACAAGTCTATGCCCCAATCTATGAAGCTGAAGTTCCAATATTTGGCTACCTGATGTGAAGAGTCAACTCACTGGAAAAGACCCTGATGCTAGGAAAGATCCAAGGCAGGAAGAGAAGGGGATGACAGAGAATGAAATGGTTGGATGGCATCACCAACTCAATGGACGTGAAGTTGAGCAAGCTCCAGGAGATGGTGAAGGACAGGGAAGCCTGGTGTACTGCAGTTCATGAGGTCATAGAGAGTCAGAAACAACTGACTAACTGAACAACAATGCCCCGACCACTGATGCCAAAGAAGCTGAAATTGAATGGGTCTGTAGAGATCTACAACATCTTCCAGAACACCAAACAAACAAAAAAAGTAGTCCTTTTGATCATAGGAGATTGAAATGTAAAAGGAAGAAGTTAAGAAATACCAGAAATAACAGGCAAGACTGGCCTTGGAGTACAAAATGATGCAGGGCAAGGGCTAATGGAGTTTTGCATATTGGTTATAGCAAACACCCTTTTCCAAACACCCAAGAGATGACTCTACACATGGCCATCTCCGGATTGTCAATACCAAAACCAGATTGATTATATTCTTTGTAGCTGAAGATGGAAAAGCTCTATACAGTCAGGAAAAGCAAAACCTAGAGCTGACTACGGCTCAGATCATGACCTCCTTATTGCAAAACTGAGGCTTAAATTGAAGAAAATAGGGAAACCAATTAGGTCATTCAGGTATGACCTAAATCAAATCCCTTATGATTATATACTGGAGGGGTGAATGTATGTAAGGGGTTAGATCTGAAAGACAGAGTGCCTGAAGAACAATGGACAGAGATACCTAACACTGTACAGGAGGCAGTGACCAAAACTATTCCAAAGAAAGAGAATGCAAAGAACAAAGTGATTGTCTGAGGAGGCTTTACAAATAGCTGTAGAAAGAAGAGAAGTGAAAGGCAAGGGAGACTGAAAAAATAAACCCAACTGAATGCAGAGTTCCAAAGAATAGCAAGGAGAGGTAAGAAAGCCTTTTTAAGTGAACAGTGCAAAGAAATAGAGAAAAAAATAGAATGGGAAAGACTAGATATTTTTCAAGAAAATAAGAGATACCAAGGAAACATTTCATGCAAAGATGGGCATGGTAATGGGCAGAAATGGTAAGGACTGAACAGAAGCAAAAGAGATTTAGAAGAGGGGGCAAAAATACACAGAAGAAATATGCATAAAAGTTCTTAATGACCTGATAACCATTATGGTGTGGTCACTCACCTAGAGCCAGACATCCTGGAGTGTGAAGTCAAGTGCCTTAGAAAGCATTGCTAAGAACAAAGCTAGTGGAAGTGACGGAGTTCTAGCTGAGCTATTTCAAATCCTGAAAGATGATGTGGTTAAAATGCTGCACTCAACAGGATCAGAAAATTTGGAAAACCCAGCAGTGTCCACAGGACTAGTAAAGGTCAGTTTTCATTACAATCCCAAAGAAAGACAATGCCAAAAAATGTTCAAACTACCATGCAGCTGAGCTCCTTTCACATGGAAGCAAGGTTATGCTCAAAGTCTTTCAAGCTAGACTTCAGCAGTATGTGAACTGAGACCTTTCAGATGTACAAGCTGGATTCAGAAAAGGCAGAAATCAAATTGCCAACATTCATCGAATAATGGAAAAAGCAAGGGAATTCCAGAAAAACATCTACTTCGGCTGCACTGACTATGCTATAGCCTTTGACTGTTGTGGATCACAATAAACTGTGGAAAATTCTTAAAGAGATGGGAATACTAGATCACCTTACCTGCCTCCTGAGAAACCTGTATGCAGGTCAAGGAGCAACAGTTAGAACCGAACATGGAACTGGTTCAAAACTGGCAAAGGAGTACATCAAAGCTGTATATTGCTACCATGCTTATTTAACTTCTATGCAGAGTACATTATGTGAAATGCCAAGCTGGATAAACCACAAGCTGGAATCAAGATTGCCAGGAGAAATATAACCAACCTCAGATATGCAGATGATACCACTCTAATGACAGAAAGGGAAGAGGAACTAAAGAGTGTCTTGATGAGGGTGAAAGAGGAGAGTGAAAAAACCGGCTTAAAACTTAACATTCAAAAAACGAAGGTCATGCCATTCAGTTCTGTCACTTCATGGCAAACAGAAGCAGAAAACAGGGAAGCAGTGACAGATTTTGTTTTCTTGGACTTCAGTGTTGCTGCCGACAGTGACTGCAGCTGTGAAGTTAAAAGATGTCTGCTCCTTGGAAGAAAAGCTATGACTAACTTCACATTTTAGGGCTTCCCTTGTAGCTCAGTTGGTAAAGAATCTGCCTGCAATGAAGGAGACCTGGGTTCAGTTCCTGCGTTGGGAAGATCCCCTGGAGAAGGAAATGACAACCCACTCCACTATTCTTGCCTGGAGAATCCCTTGGACAGAGGAGCCTGGCAGGCTACAGTCTATGGGGTCGCAAGAGTTGGACATGTCTTAGCGACTAAACCACCACCAACTTAGCATTTTAAAAGGCAGAGATATCACTTTGTTTAGATAGGTCCATACAATGAAAACTATGGTTTTTCTAGTAGTCATGTACACATGTGAAAGTTGGACTGTAAAGAAGGCTAAGTGCTGAAGAACTGATGCTTTTGAAGTGTGGTGGTGGTAAAGACTCTTGAGAGTCCCTTTGACTGCAAGGAGGTCAAACAAATCAATCCTAAAGGAAATCAACCCTGAATATTCATTGGAAGATCTGAAGCTGAAACTCCAATACTTTGATCACCTGGTGCAAAGAGCCAACTCACTGGAAAAGACCCTGATGCTGGAAAAGATTGAAGGAAAAAGGTGAAAGGAGCAACAGAGGATGAAATGGCTAGATAGTATCACCAACTCAATGGATATGAATCTGAGCAAACTCCGGGAGACAGCGGGGAACAGAAGAGCCTTGTGTATTGCAGTCCATGAGTTTGCAAAGACTTGGACACAACTTAGCGACTGAGCAACAGCACCAATTCCCAATGTGTGAGTATGTCACAGGGCTTTCCCCCATACCAACAGGCAATTCTCCAACATAAGCTGGGTGTCCTGCAATTCAACTCAATTCTCACAACTAGCCAAAGAAGATAGCATAAGATAGCATCAGATCGCACAAGTTGAGTGCTCAGTTTCAGATGCCAGTCATTAAGTCCAAGTGACCAAGTATACTTCTGACCTACGAGCTAAAGCCTGGGAGTTCAAATGACCCCATTCCCTGGGTTGTATTAACTTACTACAGTGTCTTACAGAACTCAAATATTTTCCTAACTAAATACTAGTATCTACTTACTTACTAGATTAATTATAGAGGGACATAATTTAGGAATAGCCAGAAAGAAGTGAAAGGCATGGAGAAAGCACAGAGAGCATGAAAGGAAAATGAGGTCACTTTCTGGAACAGATGGACCATAATGTTCCATAGTTTTGATAGAGGTTTGGGCTCCACAAGTGAATGCACTTGTCAAAACTCATGGAAGATACACTTAAAATATGTGCATTTTATGTACATTTTATATAAAATGCATGCCAAAATATTTGAGGAAGTTGGTGAGATGTTTACAACATTCTTTCAATGAGTAGAAAATAAGGTGAATTAATGGATGAATAGAGAGGGACAGATAGGAGAGTTGAGCAAGCATAGTAAAATGTAATGGGCAGATGCTAGGTAGCAGCTTTTCAGCGGGGAGGGGTGAGGGAGGTTCACTGAAATGCTTTTTTTTTTTCCAACTTTGATGCGTGTTCAAGAATTTGCATAATAAGGAGTTGGAAAAATACAGCATAAAAGACACATGTGATTTATTCAGTCTGTCTAGCATTTTTGATGTTAATGAAAGTAATAGAGACTGAGTTATTTTGTATTTAATTTTAATTCTGCCTTTTCATATGTACCCACTCTTCATAATAGTGAAAGCAGTTACTTGCATGGGTTTCTTTTAGAACTCAATTAACATTGATTTGTCCATTGCTACAGACTGTATTAATACTAACAACTTAGAATAAATTAGTGTTTGCTCTTTATGAATAAGTTCAATAACCTGCTCCTTTCATTTCTACTTCCTTTAAATGTGTTCTAATTAAAAGCTATTAATGTTTGTATTTCCTGGCAATTTTATTTTTTCATTCATATTCAAATTACCACATTATTGAAAGGTATATATTTCCTAATAAATGTCAGATTTTATTGTTATTTCTATTTAAGAGTTTAATGACTACTGGGATGTTCAAAACTTAACTTTAAAAAAAAAAATCATACTTCAACAATCTACCATGCCCTATTTCTCAGATATGAACTGTTCTAATACAAAGCACTAGCTAATGGTCCAGAAAATGGTTAGGCTCATTGAAGGTGTCCAAAGAACATATGAAAACTACTATCTGAATTTATTTATCTTAAAAAATATTTATTCATATTTAGTCTATTGACTGAACAGGACATGCTCGCTTAGTCTTTATCAGTCACATATCACATGCAGTATTTGAATATCCTTACAAAAGAATGATATGCAATGTGGAAGAGTTGGCAGTTATGTTATTGTCTTATATTGTAGTTCATAATTGACTATATAAATGGATTTATAAATATTAATTTTAATCAAGAAAACTCATAGAAAAGGACACTTGGTTTAAAAGACTTCTTTAAAAATCAGGCAAGAAATGAAGGAAAAACAATCTGTGAAATGAAAGTAATATTAATAAATGTGAACATGAGAAAATGATAAAACCAACTTATCTTCCTAGCCACCAAACTGGAGCACTTCAGAGCCTCATTATGCAATAAAGATGATGTTCTAAAGTGATCTGACCAAAAGTCACCTAAAAGTATAGTTATCAAGAAGAAGACTATTTGAAATTATATGCACTACTATTAATGATGAACTCTGCCCTAAAGGAATTTTCATGTCTTGAGATAATAACTCATAATAGTATAAAGTGTTCATGGGATCAAGACTTTTTAAGCATGGAGAAAATGAAGAAAAATCTCTGGAACTTTTTTTTTTTTTTTAGTCACTTAAGCTTTTATTTTTGTGACAGAGTTCAAAGGAGGGCTTTAATACTGGTGAGACTTGTGGCTTTTCAAGCAGATCTAAGTTTTGACGAAGTGATTCAAACTCAAATCCTGAACACATAATCATGGTAGGCCCCAGTGTCTTAAAAAACTTGATGCTTTCCCAAAGTGCTAGGATTTGAATGCCAAAATACAAACTGATTCATGTTTTTGTCCATGGATTTCTTTAAATGAAGTACATGTTAGCGTACACAGATATTAGAGTTCTGCAAAACTGCCTGGAATCCATATTTCCAGGAGGACCACTGATGCCCCACCCCGCCCATCACGATGTCCTCCACAACCAGGTCAGCAATTTTTAAATGGGACATTAAAAGTCATTTGATACGTAATATTGTACATTACATAATTTAACATAAATTATAAATTTTTAAAAGTTTTTTTTGAGTGAAAGACATGAAAACTCCCGAAAAACTGAACAAAGACTTGTTCTTCTGTAGTAGAGGGCTGGAGTCATACATGACAAACAAACATAAACGCATTTAATTAGAAGACAAAATGAATTGCTGGAAGATCTGAACAAACAAGGGTGGGAGGGATAGAAGTTAGTTGATGAAAATATCCATATTCAACTACAATCCAATTTATGGTATTTTCTAGATTTCACTTCAGTAAGGACTAATGTTGAAGCTGAAACTCCAATATTCTGGCCACCTGATGCAAAGAACTGACTCATTTGAAAAGATCCTGATGCTGGGAAAGATTGAAGGCAGAAGAAGGGGACGACAGAGGATGAGATGATTGGATGGCATCACCAACTCAATGGACATGAGTTTGAGTAAACTCCAGTAGTTAGTGATGGACAGGGAGGCCTGGCATGCTGTGGCCCATGGGGTCGCAAGGAGTTGGACATGACTGAGTGACTGAACTGAACTGAATGAAATACATAAAGAACTACATTTTCTATGATCCTCTAAAGAAAAATATAGAGAAGAAATAGATCTTAAATAATGGCTCCAATAAAACCCATCTTTATTGAAATACTTATAAGCGCTCATAGAGCAGCATATTTGATTATAATGAAGAGAGGAGTCCAGGGTGAAAGAATCACACATGAATTCATTTCATCCTTTTTCAGAGACAAGATTTTGCACTGGAATATGTATTTTGGATGGATATGCTTCAGTTGGAAATGCCCTCATTTTGTGATGGAATTCCAAAGAACTACTGCAAAATTACCTTCACATTAACTTTACACTAGTTGGCTAAACCTAAAAGTGAAAACTTCTGACAAGCATTATCAGTCATGAGTTTCAGCTGATGTGGTTCTGACTTTCTGACTGGAGCAACATGTCCAGAGTCTGGCTACAGATACCCTGTGTGAGAACATTTGTGATCACAGTCCTATGTGTTCAAAACAAAGCAGCTGGATGATTACATTGTTGTGGTAAGAGTTGTAAGTGAGGGAGTTGTAAAATATAGCAACTCTGTCAACCTACAGAATGAAGTGCCAGAGATTCCTTTCTAGGCATGGAAAACAACTCTCAGGTTATCTCTTTTAAGCTCTCATAATGTAAACACTGAATAAATCCATATTAAAATCAATGAACAGATCAACGAATTAACAAATAACATACAGTTTCAAATATAATCCCAAAATGCTATTATCTCCTCTTCCATAATCGTTTTAATTATACATAACTAATCCTAAGAAGTGACTTTCCAGGAAAGAATCCGCCTGCAATGCAGGATGCAGGTTCCATCCCTGGGAAGATCCCATGAAGAAGGAAATTGCAACCCACTCCAGTATTCTTGCCTCAGAAGTCCCATGGACAGAGGAGCCTGGTAAGCTACAGTCCATGGGGTGGCAAAAGAGTTGGATAGGACTTAGTGATTAAACAACAACAAAATCCTAAGAAGAGCAATGTCACTGAAAAGTTTTGAAGATAAAATCTAAATAAATCAGTTCAGTTCAGTCACTCAGTCATGTCCTACTCTTTGCGACCCCATGGACTATAGCACGCCAGGCCTCCCTGTCCATCACCAACTTCCAGAGTTTACTCAAATTCAGGTCCATTGAGTTGGCGATGCAATCCGACCATCTCACCCTCTGTCCTCCCCTTCTCCTACCTTCAGTCTTTCCCAGCGTCAGGGTCATTACCAATGAGTCGATTCCTCGCATCAGGTGGCCAAAGTATTGGTGTTTCAGCTTCAACATCAGTCCTTCCAATGAACACCCAGAACTGATCTCCTTTAGGATGAACTGGTTGGATCTCCTTGCAGTCCAAGGGACTCTCAAGAGTCTTCTCCAACACCACAGTTCAAAAGCATCAATTCTTTGCTACTCAAATTTCTTTATAGTCCAACTCTCACATCCATATATGACTACTGGAAAAACCATAGCCTTGACTAGACGGACCTTTGCTGACAAAGTCATGTCTCTGCTTTTTAATATGCTGACTAGGTTGCTCATAACTTTCCTTCCAAGGAATAAGCATCTTTTAATTTCATGGCTGTAATCACTATCTACAGTGATTTTGGAGCCCCAAAATATAAAGTCAGCCACTGTTNTGACTACTGGAAAAACCATAGCCTTGACTAGACGGACCTTTGCTGACAAAGTCATGTCTCTGCTTTTTAATATGCTGACTAGGTTGCTCATAACTTTCCTTCCAAGGAATAAGCATCTTTTAATTTCATGGCTGTAATCACTATCTACAGTGATTTTGGAGCCCCAAAATATAAAGTCAGCCACTGTTTCCCCAACTATTTGCCATGATGTAATGGGACTGGATGCCATGATCTTACTTTTCTGAATGTTGAGCTTTAAGCCAACTTTTTCACTCTCCTCTTTCATTTTAATCAAGAGGCTCTTTAGTTCTTCTTCACTTTCTGCCATAAGGGTGGTTCCATCTGCATATCTGAGGTTATTAATATTTCTCCTAGCAATCTTGATTCCAGCTTGTGCTTCTTCCAGCCCAGCATTTATCATGATGTACTCTGCATATAAGTTAAATAAGCAGGGTGACAATATACAGCCTTGACGTACTCTTTTTCCTGTTTGAAGCCAGTATGTTGCTTCATGTCCGGCTCTGTTGCTTCCTGACCTGCGTATAGGTTTCTCAAGAGGCAGGTCAGGTAGTCTGGTATTCCCATTTCTTTCAGAATTTTCCACAGTTTATTGTGATCCACACAGTCAAAGGCTTTGGCATAGTCAATAAAGCAGAAATAGATATTTTTCTGGAACTGTTGCTTTTTCGATGATCCAGTGGATGTTGGCAATTTGATCTCCGGTTCCTCTGCCTTTTCTAAAACCAGCTTGAACATCTGGAAGTTCGCAGTTCACATATTACTGAAGCCTGGCTTGGAGAATTTTGAGCATGACACTACTAGCGTGTGAGATGATTGCAACTGTGCAGTAGTTTGAGCATTCTTTGGCATTGCCTTTCTTTGGGATTGGAATAAAAACTGACCTTTTCAAGTCCCATGGCTGTTGCTGAGTTTTCCAAATTTGCTGGCATATTGAGTGCAGCACTTTCATAGCATCATCTTTTAGGATTTGAAATGGCTTAACTGGAATTCTATCTCTTCCACTAGCTTTGTTTGTCATCATGCTTTCTAAGGACCACTTGACTTCACATTCCAGCATGCCTGGCTCTATGTGAAGGATCACACCATCGGGATTATCTGGGTCATGATCATGAGTTATTTGTTAACCTGATGAAAATTAGATGAAGAATGCTCCAGGCAGAGAAAAAGAAGTTTGAAACATCAGAAAAAGGAAACAACTTGCAGCATTAGGGTAATTTCCTTAAAATTTCTTCAATTTTACACTTCTACAAAAAAATTTGTGAATGTGCAATGCCAATAGCTAGCTAGCCTTTTTCCCTTCTCTTCCTCCACCCTGCTTCCCTTCCTTCCTTCCTTTCTCCTTACTTTAGTTCATATGTATTATTTATTAGTTAAACAGATACTATGTTTCAACAAAATAGGTACTAATAAAGGGTGAGACAAAAATGTTTTGCTTGTTTCCTCTTCATATGTCAATATATTAGCTGTCATACCCTGAAGATCAATGCATCCTGAACAGGAAATTATTCTATTAGAAAATCTGAAAGATCAATGTGTCTGAAGCCTAAGAACCCATGATGAGACTTATAAAAACTGAGCCAAAGGTAGGCAGTAGCTCAGTCATGAAGGTTCTGATGTTACACATTTAAAGCTTTTGAAATTTTCACTAGGTTAATTGAACACCAATGAAGGATTTAGAGAACCCCATTTCATGTATAATACTGAAGCTACTATATGGAGAATGGATTGAATAAGAATGGGAGAAAAATAAAAAGATAATATTATGGTAATGTAGGAAAGAAATGATGCAAAGTTGGATTAGACTGTTGCAGGGGCAGTGGAAAAAATGTGATTAGAGATATATTTTAGAGGTAGATTTGTCAAGCCTTTTGATGTGAAAAAAATGTATTATATACTCAAGATGGTGGAGTTGTAGGACATGAAGCTCACCTTCTAACACAAATCTGTCAAAAATACACCTCTATATGGAATAATTCTCAAAGAATATCTACTGAATGCTAGAAGACCTCATACTTCAAAGAGGGCAAGGAAACATAACTGTGTAGGACAAAAGAAAAGAAAAAGAAACAGAAAAAGGAATTGGGGTGGGACTTGCATCCCTGGGAGGGAGCTACAAAAGAGGAAAGGTTCTCACACCACGGGATTTCCCATACTGGCAGGGAGAACTGCTGGGACAGAAGGAGAGCTTCAGAGCATCAAGAGGAGCATAGCAGCTAGTCTATGGCTGCCAGAACAGAGGGAAACCTGCACAGATGATCAGTGTGGCCACCCTGCACTCCCCAGACTGAGAGGTGTGTCCACCAGTGTGGATGGGGGCTAGGTGCTGCAGATCAGACCCAAGGAGGGGACTGAGGGTGGCAGCACAGAAATTGCCTAAAGGGGATGGATCTGGTGTGACCACAACTGAGGGTGTACAAGGAGGAAGCCTGGCCTACCTTAGAGACCAAGAATCATTGCTTGGAAGGTGAGTGAGGGGAGGGGCAAGACCTGCCACTGCCTTTTCCCCTGTGAGCTCTGATGCCCACACGAGCTCTGGAAACAGGCATGAGTCACCACTGCAGATTTCAGGAGTAGTCACAAGCTGCCATCACAACCTCCTGGGCTACAGGAGTGGTCATGAGCCCCTATCACTAGCCTCCTGGGCTCCAGGAGCACACACAAGCTGCCACCACCACCAAGAACCCCAGAAGCAGGCACCAGCTGCTGCATCAGTACACCCCCTATCAAGGGGATAATGGCCAGTACACGCTGAGGAAGGGCTTCCTGGTGGCTCAGACAGTAAAGAATCTGCCTGCAATAGGGGAGACCTGGGTTCAATCCCTGGGTTGGGAAGATCCCCTGGAGAAGGGAACAGCTACTTACTCAAGTATTTTGACTTGAAGAATTCCATGGACAGAGGAGCCTGGCAGACTACAGTCCATGGGGTTGCAAAAAATCAGACAGGACTGAGTGACTTTCACTTTCACACTCTGAGGAAAGAGGCATCATGCATCCGTACTAAAAATAGCTCCAGCACCAAAGTTATTAAACCCATACAACTACACAGGGACACTACACACATAACCCCCAAAGACCACAGTAGATAAATGTTTCTCCTATACTCACAAAGAGAGTTGTAAGTAAAATGAAGAAGCAGAGGAACTACTCTCAGTTAAAGACTAAGAGATTTCTCCTGAAAGAATAAGCTGTGAAACAGACCTTTTCAGTCGTGTAGATACTAACTTCAAAAAGGAGATAATGAAAATACTGAAGGAATTAAGAAAGGCTATCAACAGAAATGCAGAGACCTATAAAAGGAAACAAACTATTAATATAAAGAGGAGCCAAGAAAAATCAGAAAATTCATTTGTTGAAAGTTGACGTAAAGGCAATGAATAGCAGAATGAATAATACAAAAGAATGAATAAGTGCTGTGGAAGGTAGAATAAGAGAAACATCCTAGTTAGAACAGCAGACAGAAAACCAATTGAAAAACCAAAAAACAAAAGCAATATAAGAGACTTGTGGGATAATACAGTGTGCCAATCTACTAATAATAGGGATCCTTCTAGGAAAGAAAGAGAACAGGAGGTAGAACTTATGACTAAAAATTTCCCAAAATTACAGAAGGAAACAGATATAGGTACAGAGGGTCCCAAACAATTTGAACCCAAACAGATCTACACCAACCCATTTTATAATGAAAATGGCAAAAGTTAAAAATAGAATTCCAAAGGCAACAAGAAGGAAACAAAGCAATTAGAAGGGAACCCCCACAAGGCTATCAGCTAATTTTTTTAAACAGAAATGCTGCAGGCCACAAGGAGTGGCCAGATACATTCAAAATCCTAAAAGAGGAAAATCTATAACCAGAAAGATTATCAGTCAGAATAGAAGGAGGGAATAAATTTCTCAGACAAGCCAAAACTAAGTGAGCACAGCAATACTAAAGCTATCGTAAAGGAAATATTGAAAAGTCTACTCCAAATAGAAAAAAAAAGAATCGATAGGGTTGGAAAGCAAATCACCTAAATAAGCCAGTACACAGGTTACAGAAAAAATATT
Source organism: Neotragus moschatus (assembly GCA_006410615.1). NCBI lineage: Eukaryota > Metazoa > Chordata > Mammalia > Artiodactyla > Bovidae > Neotragus > Neotragus moschatus. The sequence goes on along the minus strand of SJYA01001014.1, from coordinate 948,329 downwards.
TTTGTGAAGCTGAGGATAACCACAATGAAGAGCAAAAGGACGAACATGAAGATGTCAAAGAGGACATCAAAATCATAAGATGTGCAGGAAGAGACTTTCATTTCCTAGCGTGTGTTTGAGCCTATATGATGACCAGTCTAAGAGAAATAGATATAGGAAGGAATTAATATTCTTGAAAAACAGGTGACCACAAATCACAAACACACAAAAGATTCACAAAAGCCCACCGAAGAGAATATAAGTATAACACAAAACAAAATCATCAAAACACAAAAGGAAAGAGAAAAAGAATGGAAGAAATATAAGATCATTGAGAAAATAGGGTTTAAAATAGCAATAATACATATCTATCAATCATTACCTTAAATGTCAATGGACTAAATGTTCCAATCAAAAAACACAGATGGGTAGACTGTATAAAAACCAAGATCCTACAATATGCTACTTACAAGAAACCCACTTTAAGACAAAGGACACATATATATTGAAAATGAGGAAATAGAAAAAAGATATTTCACACAAACGGAAATGACAAAGCAGATATCAGACAAAATAAGACTTTAAAATATAGATCATTAAGAAAGATAATTAAGGGCACTATATGGTAAAACAATCAAAACAGTAGAGGATTTTTCACTCAACATATATGCATCTAATATAGCAGTACCCAAATATATAAAACAAACACAAACCACCATAAAGGGAGAAATTGATGGGAATTCCACAGTACTAGGAGACTTTAACACCCTGCTCACATCAAAGGACAGATCTTCCAGACAGAATATCAATAAGGCAACAGAGATCCTAAGTGATACAATGGAACAGTTAGACCCAATTGATATTTTCAAAGCATTACATCCAAAACAAACAGAATACATATTCTTTTCAAATGTACTTGGAACATTCTCTAGGATGGATCACATAGGAAGGCACAAAATAACTCCAAAATTTGAGAGTAGAAATTATCTCAGGCATTTTTTTTCTCACCACAATGACAGAAAACAAGAAATCAACCACAAAAAGAAATCAGAAAAAAATTACATGGAGACTAAACATGCTATTAAAAAACCAATGGGTCAGTGGTGAAATCAAGGAGGAAATTAAAAAATATTTTGAGACAAATGGCAATGAAAATACAACCATACAAAATATGTGGGATGCAGCAAAAGCAGTTCTCAGAGGGAAGTTCACAGTGATACAGCCTTTCCTCAAAAGACAAGAAAAATCTCAAGTAAACAATCTAACCTAATACTTAAAAGAATTAGAAGAAGCAGAACAAATAAAACCTAAAGTCAGCAGAAGGAAGGAAATAAGAGATCAGAGAGACAATAAATAAAAGAGACTGAAAAACAACAGAAAAAAAATCAGTAAAACCAAGATCTTGGTTTTGTTTTGTTTTTTTGAAAGGATAAACAAAATTGACATTCCTCTGGCCAGGTTTACCAAGAAGAAAACAGACAGCCCAAATAAAGTAAGAAATGAGAACAGATATAACAACTGATACTGCAAAAACACAAAACCGTGAGGGAATACTATGTACAATAATATGCCAACAAATTTGACAACCTAGAGAAATGGACAAGTTTACAGAAATAAACACCCACCAAACCATGAATCAAGAAGAAATAGATAACTTGAACAGACCAATCAGTAAAGTGAAATAAAATGTATAATTTTTAAAAACCCTCTACAAACAAAAGTCCAGGACCAAATGATTTCCCAGGCAAATTCTACCAAAAATACAAAGAAGAACTTATAATGACCCTTCTCAAACTTTCCCAAAATACTGAAGAAGAAGGAACACTCCCTAAAGACAGTCTATGAAGCCACCATCACCCTGAGACACCACCAAAAAAAGAAAATTAAATCAATATCTTTGATGAATATGGATGCAAAAATTCTCAAGAAAATATCAACACACTGAATCCAACAATACATAAAAAAAGTCATACACCTCAACTGAGTGGGATTCATCCCAGGTTCACAAGGGTGGTTCAATATATGCACAATCAGTGAGATATAACAACAAAGACAAGGCAAAAACCACATGATCATCTCAATAGATACAGAAGAAGTATTTGACAAAATTCAACACCTATTCATGATAAAAACTCTTAACAAAGTGGGTATAGAGTAAACATAACATAATGAAAGCTATGTATGACAAACCCACAGTCAGTATAATACCCAACTGTGAAAAACTGAAAACATTCCTATTTAACTCTGGACCAAGACAAGGATGTCCACTCTCACCTCTTCTATTCAACATATTATTGAAGTCATAGCCACAGCAAGTTGGAAGGGAAGGTGTAAAACTATCATTATATGCAGATGCTGCNTGTATGACAAACCCACAGTCAGTATAATACCCAACTGTGAAAAACTGAAAACATTCCTATTTAACTCTGGACCAAGACAAGGATGTCCACTCTCACCTCTTCTATTCAACATATTATTGAAGTCATAGCCACAGCAAGTTGGAAGGGAAGGTGTAAAACTATCATTATATGCAGATGCTGCTACTGCTGCTGCTGCTAAGTTGCTTCAGTCGTGTCCGACTCTGTGTGACCCCATAGACGGCAGCCCACCAGGCTCCACCGTCCCTGGGCTTCTCCAGGCAAGAACACTGGAGTGGGTTGCCATTGCCTTCTCCAATGCATGAAAGTGAAAATGAAAGTAAAGTCACTCAGTCCTGTCCAACTCATAGCGACATGGACTGCAGCCCACCAGGCTCCTCCGTCCATGGGATTTTCCAGGCAAGAGTACTGCAGTGGGCTGCCATTGCCTTCTCCATATGCAGATGACATGATACTAAATATAGACAACCCTGAAGACTTCAGACAAAAACTACTAGAAGTGATAAACAAATTCAGCAAGATACAAGATTAACAGTATCAATATTAGCAGGGTACAAGATTAACATAAACTAGTTGGTTGCACGTCTTTAACAATGAAATATCAGAAAGGGGACGTTAAAAGACAATACCTTTTAAAATTGTATCCCCCAAATAAAATATTTAGGAATAAACCTGACCAACAAGGTGGCTTACATGGTGAGAACTATAAACCATTAATAAAGGGAAATGAGGATGACTAAAAGAAATGGAAAGATATCCCATGCTCTTGAATTGGAAGAATTAATACTGTTAAAATGGACACAGGATACAAAGCAACCTATGGGCTTAATGTGATCCCTATCAAATTACCCATGACATTTTTCACAGACCTAGCACAAATAATCCTAAAATTTATATGAAACCATAAAAGATCCAGAATTTCAAAGCAACCCTGAAGAAAAAGAAAAAGCAGGAGGTACAACCCTCCCAGACTTCAGGCAATAGTATAGAACTTCATTAATCAAACCATGGTATTGACACAAAAACAGATCTTATGGATCAATGGAACAGAAGTGAGAGCCCCAAAATAAACCCACACACCTATGGTCAGGACTTCCCTGTAGCTCAAACAGTAAAGAATCTGCCTGTGATGCAGGAGACCTGGGTTTGATCTTTGGGTCAGGAAGATCCTCTGGAGAAGGGAATGGCAATCCACTCCAGTATTTTTGCATGGAGAATTCCATGGACAGAGGAGCCAAGGAGGTTACAGTCCATGGGATTGCAAAGAGTCAGACATGACTGTGTGACTAACTCACTTTTTCACTTTTCTTACACACACACATACACACACACAGGCTTCCGTGGTGGGGAGGGAGGAGGGAGGGAGTTCAGGATGGGGAACACGTGTATACCTGTGGCGGATTCATGTTGATGTATGGCAAAACCAATACAATATTGTAAAGTAATTAACCTCCAATTAAAATAAATAAATTTATATTAAAAAAAAAAACAGTGAAGAATTTGCCTGCAGTGCAGGAGACACGGGTTTGATCCCTGGGTGGGGACGATCCCCTGGAGAAGTGAATGGCTACCCACTCCAGTATTCTTACTTGGATAATTACATGGACAGCAAAGCCTGGAGGGCTAAAGACCATGGAGTCTCAAAGAGTCGGACACAAATGAACAACTAACACACACAGACACATATATACAATGGAATACTACTCAGCTATAAAAACCATGAAATAATGCCATTTGCAGCAATATGGATGCAACAGAGATCATCATATTAAGTGAAGTAAGAAAGAGAAAGACAAACACTAAAACACTATGACATCACTTACATGGGTGATGCTCAAAATCATTGAAGCCAGGCTTCAATAGTACATGATCCAAGAACCTCCAGGTGTTCAAGCTGCATTTAGAAAAGGCAGAGGAATCAGAGATCGAATTGCCAACATCCGTTTGATCACAGAAAAGGCAAAGGAATTCCAGAAAAAATATCTAATTCTCCATTTACTACACTAAAGCCTTTGACTGTGTGGATCACAAAAACTGTAGAAAATTCCTAAAGAGATGGAAATACCAGACCACCTTACCTTTATTCTGAGAAATCTGTATGCAGATCAAAAACCAGCAGTTAGAACTGGACAAGGAACAATGAACTGGTTCACAATTGGAAAAAAATACATCAAGGCTTTATATTGTTACCCTGCTTAAATAAGGCTATGATGTATAAATAAAGCAGTACTCATGATGGACTTCTATGCAGAGTCCTGGCATGTGAAATGCCAGGTTGGATGAAGCTTAAGCTGGAATCAGGATTTCCAGGAGAAATATCAATAATCTTAGATATGCAGATTACACCACTCTTATGGCAGAAAGTGAAGAGGAACAAAAGAGCCTCTTGATGAAGGTGAAAGAGGAGAGTCAAAAAGCTGACTTAAAATTTAACATTCAAAAACTAAGATCATGGCATCCGGTCCCATCACTTCATAGCAAATAGACAGGTGAACAATGGAAACTGTGACAAGACTTTATTTTCTTGGGCCCTTAAAATCAATGCAGATAGTGACTGCAACCATGAAATTAAAAGACATTTGCTCCTTGGAAGAAAAGCTATAACAAATGAAGACAGTATATTAATAAGCAGACATCATTTTGCTGACAAAGATGCATATAGTCAAAGCTATGGTTTTTCAGTAGTCATGTATGGATGTGAGAGTTGGACCATAGAGAAGGCTGAGCATTAAAAACTGATGCTTTTGAACTGAGGTGCTGGAGAAGACTCTTGAGAGTTTTTGGACAGCAAGGAGATCAAACCAGTCAATCCTAAAGGAAATCAACCCTGAATATGCATTGGAAGGACTGATGCTGAGGCTCCGATACTTCGGCCACCTCTTGTGAAGAGACTGTTCACTGGAAAAAACCCTGATGCTGGGAAAGATTGAGGGCAGTAGGAGAGGGGGGCAACAAAGGATGAGATGGTTGGATGGCATCATCGAGTCAATGAACGTGTTTGAGCAACTCAAAGAGATAGTGACAAACAGAGTAATCTGGCATGCAGCAGTTCACTGGGTCACAAAGAGTCAGACACAACTGAGTGACTGAACAATACTATGGGGAACCTAAACTATGACACAAATAAACCTACCTATTGAGTCTGATCCCTAATCAGGAAGATCCCTTGGAGAAAGAAGATCCCTTGGAGTGGCAACCCGCTCTAGTATTCTTGCCTGGAAAATCTCATGGACAGAGGCTGGCAGCCTATATAGTCCATGGAGTTGCAAAGAGTTGGACATGACTAAGCAATTGAGCATACAAACCTACCTACAAAACAGAAACGGACTCAGACACAGAACAGACTCAAGGGGGAGGATTTTGGGGGAAGGAGGGATTGGGATATTGGGATTAGCAGGTATATACTTTTATACATAAAATGTATAAATAACAAGGTCCTACCATATAGCAGGGAACTATATTCAATATTCTATAACCAACCATAATAGAAAAAAATATTTAAAAAGAACATATATTAAAAGATGTTCAATATTGCTAACTATTGGAGAAATGCAAATGAAAGCTATAATGAGGTACCACCTCACACTAGTCAGAATGGCCAACATAAAAATGTCTACAAATAAATGCTGGAGAGGCTGTGAAGAAAAGGAAACCCTCTTACACCGTTGTGGGAAGGTAAATTGCTGCAGTCACTAAGGAGAACATTATGGAACTTCCTAAAAAAAAGAATCTAAAAACAGTGTTACCATATTATCCTACAATCTCAATGCTGGGTACACATCTGCAGAAAACTATAGATGTAAGGATATACACACCTCAGTGTTCACTGCACCACTGTTTACAATAGTAAGACGTGAAGGCAACCTGAATGTCCATTCACAGAGGAATGGATAAACATGTGGTACATACATGGACTGGAATATTGTTGCTATTGTTTAGTCACTAAGTCATATCTGACTCTTTCGTGACTCCATGGACTGTAGTCTGTCCATGGAATTCTCCAGGCAAGAATATTGGAATGGGTTGCTCTTTCCTTCTCCAGGGGATCTTCCAGACCCAGGGATCAAACTTGTGTCTCCTGCATTGCAGGTGGATTCTTTCCATCGAGCCATCAGGGAAGTCACAGTTAAATACTACTCAGCTATGTAAAAAGAATGAAATATTGCCACTTGTAGCAACATGGATATTCATACTAGGTGAAGTAAGTCAGACAAAGACAAGTATCATATGATAATGATTATAGGAAGAATCTAAAATAAACTGATACAAATGAACTTATTTACAAAATAAAAACAGAAAAACTTATGGTTACAAAGGGGAGAGTTGAAGGGGTGATAAATGGGGAGTTTGGGATTGACATATATACACTACTATATTTTAAATAGGTAACCAACAACTTTGCTCAACATTCTGAACCTAAGTGGGAAAACAGTTTGAGAAAGAATAGATACATGTATACAGATAACTAAAACACTTTTTTGTATACCTGAGATTAACACAACATTGTTAATCAACTATATTCCAATAAAAATTTTTAAAAAGTACATATATATGTAAATCACTGGATGTGATTTACATATATATGTAAATCACTGAATATGTAAAACTGAATCATTTTTCTGTACAGCAGAAATAAAAAGCAACATTGTAAACCAAGAATATGTCACTTAAAAAAAATAAAAATGTATTTTATATATCTAACAAAGAATATTCAAGTCAGGGGTTAGTCTATCATGAAAGTAGAGAAAAGAGAGAGAGGTGAGACCTGGCCCAAGAACCTAACACTTATTTGGAAATGAATGCTTTCCCAGTGTGATATTTTAAATTACAGGTACAGATAAATATATCTGGTAAACTCTGATTAATGTTTACTTTCATATATGTCATATATATCATATAGACATAGCATTATCCAGAAAAATCCACTGTTTGATCCATTTTCACTGAATTTTCATGGGCATCTTTAATATATATTCTAATGCCACCTCATGCGAAGAGTTGACTTCATTGGAAAAGACTCTGATGCTGGGAGGGATTGGGGGCAGGAGGAGAAGGGGACGACAAAGAATGAGATGGCTGGATGGCATCACTGACTCGATGGACGTGAGTCTGAGTGAACTCCAGGAGTTGGTGATGGACAGGGAGGCCTGGTGTGCTGTGATTCATGGGGTCGCAAAGAGTTGGACACGACTGAGTGACTGAACTGAACTGAACTGAATAGTCTTTATAAAAAGGAAGAACATGTTGACAAAAATAAGTTTCTGATTGCCCACCAGGTCTGGTCTTAGGCACTTTGAGCCTTTTGGTTCCACAGTTGACCAACTGTGGCTTTCAAAATTCACTTCATGTGTCTGCTTCCATTTTCTCATCTGAAAATTGAGAATCAAAATACTGATAGGATCACATGAGAAAATTTTCATAATATCCATTACATTGTGTGCCCATTAAATATTATTGCTGTTGTTCAGCTGCTAATTCATATCCAACCCTTTGTGACCCCATGGACTACAGCACGCCAGGCTTCCCTATCTCTCACTATCTCCTGGAGCTTGTTCAAACTCATGTCCATTGTGACACTGATGCCATCCAACCATCTTATACTGTGCTGCCTCCTTCTCCTTTTGCCTTCAATCTTTCCCAGCATCAGGGTCTTTTCCAGTGAGTCCGCTCTTTGCATCAGATGGCCAAAGTACTGGAGCTTCAGCATCAGTCCTTCCAATGAATATTCAAGGATGAGTTCCTTAAGATTGACTGGTTGATTGCTATTATTATCTGGGTCTTAAGAAAGGTATTCATGAGAGAATTAGCAGTATTCATGAGAGGAAGATGGGAGAAAAATCAATATGCTCAAGAACGAGATGGACTTCGGTTAGGCCAATAGGAAATAGTCAAGGGATACTGAGGAGTGAAAGAATTAGTCACAGAATTGAGGCACTTGTTAGCACAATGGAAATTTCAGTAAGGAAGCTAGTATCAGTTCAGTTCAGTTCAGTCACTCAGTTGTGTCCAACTCTTTGTGACCTCATGGACTGCAGCATACCAGGCCTCCCTGTCCATCACCAACTCCTGGAGTTTACTCAAACTCATCCCCATTGAGTTGGTGATGCCATCCAACCATCTCATCCTCTGTCAACCCCTTTTTCTCCCACCTTCAATCTTTCCCAGNGCATCATTGACTCGATGGGCGTGAGTCTGAATGAACTCCGAGAGTTGGTGATGGACAGGGAGGCCTGGTGTGTTGCAATTCATGGGGTCGCAAAGATTCGGACACAACTGAGCGACTGAACTGAACTGAAGCATCTTTTAATTTCCTGGCTGCAGTCACCATCTGAAGTGATTTTGGAGCCCCCCAAAATAAAGTCAGCCACTGTTTCCACTATTTTCCCATCTATTTGTCATGAAGTGATGAAACCAGATACCATGATCTTACTTTTCTGAATGTTGAGCCTTGAGCCAACTTTTCCACTCTCCTCTTTCCCTTTCATCAGAGGATCATTAGTTCTTCACTTTCTGCCATAAGGGTGGTGTCATCTGCACATCTGAGGTTATCGATATTTCTCCCAGCAATCTTGATTCCAGCTTGTGCTTCACTAGCCCAGTGTTTCTCGTGATGTACACTACATATAATTTAAATAAGCATGTTGACAATATACAGCCTTGACATACTCCTTTTCCTATTTGGAACCTATTTGGAAGTTAGTATAGGGGAAAGTATAAAAGTAAAACTGATACAAAACAGGATGTTTGTATTGAATAGACTAGATGACTAGCGTGTGTGAAGTCACTTCAGTCGTATCCGACTCTGTGTGACCCTGAGGACTGCAGCCTTCCAGGCTCCTCTCTCATGGGATTCTCCAGAAAAGAATACTAGAGTGGGTTGCCAGGCCCCCCCTCCAGGGGATTTTCCAAACTCAGGGATTGAACCTACTTCTTTCAAGTCTCCTACATTGGCAGGTGGGTTCTTTACCACTAGCATCATCTGGGACGCCCCATTTGAACAAACGACTAGAGTAGTTTATAATTTTGATTATGATCAAAGCTATGAGAGTGGAAAATGTGTTAATTTTAATATAGTCACTGGAATGAGTTTAGACCTATCTGTGTTTAGACCTAAGCTGTGTCCAGAATAGATTGTACCTTCTCAGAATTGTTAGATTTTCTTGGATGAGGGACACCTCGTGAAAGGCTGCATCTCTTGTCTAGGTATTGGGGAGCTGTTTCAGTCTGGAGAATGCTTACTGCAGTCTTCAGCTGCAGACCTGACCTCCACACGCTGTTCTGAGAGGCACACACTGTGGTGGAAAGAATCTACAGGATCTACAGGTGATAAAGACTCGCTCATTCCAAGTCAGTCCTAGAGAGCCACATCACCTGGAAGGGATGAGAGTTCCAGCCTGGATCTCTGAAGTCATGTAGGACTCTGAAGGTGCTGCCAGCTTGCATAGGGTCACCACAGAGGTGGGCCCCTGAATGGTCTGTTGCTTGACTATTCAGGTAAAAGAATTATTTGTATTCAGTGAATTTATTTATATGTTAATATGATCAGAACATAGTTTCTTCACATATTTCTATCTAATGAAAGTCATCTTCCTGACCTAAAGATATTATGAACTCTGTGCCCCTCATTCACTGTTTTCGGATTTTTGCTGAACTTGATGAATTAGTTCTGCTTTGACTTGGACAGGTAGAGGGAAAAGCTTAAACTTTCTGGTTTCCTTGTTCACTACTGTGATTAGGGAGGGTTTTTCTTATGCCTATGGGCAAGGCCTGCAGATAGTACTTTCACCATCATTGCTAAGTGTTTTCACACACCACCTTTGGGAACAATGGCCTATGCTTTCCCATAAAACTTCAAAAAAATGTTTCCCTATGGTCCGCATGATAATGTTTTCTAAATCCATATAGGAATTCTTTCCTCACTGAGGTTTATAAAATAACATATGGTAGGAAATATTAGGAACTCTCTTACCTTTAGGCTGCTAGGAAATGTTTTGGGGCATATACCCAGTTTATAGTGAGTTGATTATTTATTCTCTCCCCTCTTCAGGGAGAGACAACATAGAGTAAAACTGAAATGGAAAATCTCTGCAATAAGACATCCTGAGATTTTATTCCAAGTCTTCCACTTACTACAGTGGAACTGGGGGCAAATTTCTCAACATTTCCTATTTCAATTTCCTCGTCTGTAAACTATTCAGGCAGTTGTCCCCTATCCCTTGCTTTATAATCTCTGTCTTTACATTATTATTGTCACCAATGTTGTTGGAGGAGGCCATAAAGATGACATGATGGCCAGCTGACCCGTGATCTGGACCCAGGCAATCAGAGGTTCCTTCTTTCCTCTGTCTTTGGAATGTTTCTTCTGCACACCATTCCCACAGAGAGATCCATTGTCAAGGATGCAGAAATGAGAGAGCATGATGTATTATTGAGACCATCTGGACAGTATACATGACTAAACCCAGTTAAGGCTTTATATAAACTTCTACGATCCTGGTGAGTGGGTGCAGAAATCTATTCATCTTTTGGTAATGCACAATATGCCTTGCATGGATGTTCCCTCGCTTATTAAATCTACCACCTGCCAATCTGGAGTGATCTGCCTCTTTCTTTGGTCTCTCCTTGCTCTCTATGTATGAGGGTCCCAGTTTCAGATTTCATCCAGGGAACTCTGGAGGTTGTGAACCAGAAAGTGGTGAGCCATCCAGAAGAAAACAGTGGGTCTTGGAAAAGAGACATCCATGGGGGAAATCCTGATTGGCCACTGACTTTTATGTGGGGAGGGGTAGGCTGTATGTAAGACACTTTTGGAACATGGAGTGAATATGAGATGCCCTCAAAATGGGGACTTGTCTGATGCACTGGCAAAGAACGAGACCAATGGCTCTGTAGTGGGTGGGCCTGTACTAGAGGTTAGCCCAACATCAACATCCAACTAGAGTCTACAGTTTGAGCTAGAAAGCTGAAAGAAGGGCAGAGGTAGAGAAGAATGTGCGGTGTCCACGACTCTGCTAGCTTTGGGCTGGCAGACAAGGTGGGAGAGAAGGATAATAAACTAGAGATCTTGGTATGCCATCTTGCAAAGCAGGAGGTCACACACTGCCCCAGATTAAAGCCTGAGCACTTCTGGAAAAGCCTGATTAAGACACCAAAAGGTGGAACCCCTGGGAAAGTGAAGAGAGTAAGGGGAGGATGTTGTAGTGATTGACAACGAAAATGATGAAGCACCACATGCACAACCACTAATAAAGGAGACAATTTTGAACAGTAATTACCCTAGACTTCTGGTAAACAAGTGATCCAAAACACCTAGAAAAAAAGCCCTTGAATTCTTTCTCTGTCCCTTGAAGATAGAATATTATGTCTTTGAAATGTAAACACTCTAGGAGCTATTTAAAACATTGCCCACTATTGCTTAAAGCTATAAAAAAAAAAAAGAGAGAGAGAGAAAAAGGGGCATTTTAAAATGGAAACTTCTATAGAAGTTTCCTTCCCCAGAATCTAGTTCACAGTCTCCATAAGATTACTCAAAGGTAAATGGAAATCTCCACACATTAATGACCAGGAGACTTTTGCAGAAACTAACACGTGTGGCTGGTGATTTGTTACAGTGGATATTAAAATGTCTCTGACCAATAACATTTAGGTATCAAAAAACATATTAATATGTCTCTGGTCAGTAAGTTGTCAAAATCTTTTCCACAGATATTAGTAAAAAGCATTAGCCATGTGAGCAGGTAACCCAGGTAACCTGAACTTGTTCTGTCTTCTAGACACAATTTGGAGTCGAACATAATTTATAAACTAGTTAGTTTTGCATTGTTGTATGTAATTCATTACTAGAATTTTAGAATGAAAGCTATAGGTTCTCCGTGTCTGTGTGTTTGTGTGTGTCTATAAATTTTATATATATATATATATACGCATAGAAATATGTATATGAAACATACATAATATATATAAATATATATTTATACCACCAGATGATATTTTCAAAATTAATTTATAAAAGAGCTCTATTTAATTGGCTTAAAGAAAACTAAACCTTAATATCAATAGTAAGGTATACTAGGGTAAAAAAGATGGAGTAGAGAATGTGGAACTCACCTTCCCCCACTAACATATCAAAAATACATCTAAATGTGGAACAGTGCACAGGTGCTGGTGTGCCACTAATCAGAGCAGCCAGAGGTCTCTGCTAGCAGCTGCCACTTCACTCCCCAGTCTGAACTAAGCAAGCATCCTGGCCGTGCTTGCTCTACACCACAGCTTGGCACTGGGTCTAGGGCAGCCAGGACCTGAGAAAATACTTCATCTAGAAATGCAAAGGCAACCTAGTCCAGGCAGTACCGCAGTGGCCAAGACTGGCACTTACTCAAATAGCTCCCTAGAAGCAGCCCAGACTTCTGAGAGCAACTCAGCTGTTTGAACTCCCACAACCAACATGCTGCAATTGCCAGTCCCAGCCAAGCCTCCCATATATCACATGAAAACACAGCATCAGATCTGGGATGACCACAATAGGGGAAAAGACACAGCCTTGGGCTGCTTCTGAGTGGAGCTGTAGACATCTACACAAGCAGCATGTCAGATCTCTTAAGGGAACAGGAACCACTTAATTCAACACTCTACGTCTATAACCAACCTAGACAGCATGACCTAGACAGCTGTGACCAACCCAGACAGCATATTAAAAAGCGGAGACGTTACTTTACCAACAAAGGTCCTTCTAGCCAAAGCTATGGGTTTTCCAGTGGTCATGTATGGATGTGAGAGCTGGACTATAAAGAAAACTGAGCATCACAGAATTGATGCTTTTGAACTGTGGTGTTGGAGAAGACTCTTGAGAGTCCCTTGGACAGCAAGGAGATCCAATAAGCCCATCCTAAAGGAAATCAGTCCTGAATATTCATTGGAAAGACTGATGTTGAAGCTGAAATGCCAATACTTTGTCCACTTCATGCAAAGAGTTGACTCACTGGAAAAGACTCTGATGCTGGGAGGGATTAGGGGCAGGAGGAGAAGGGGACGGCAGAAGATGAGATGGCTGGATGGCATCACCAACTCGATGGACGTGAGTTTGAGTGAACTCCTGCAGTTGGTGATGGACAGGGAGGCCTGGCATGCTACAGGCCATGGGGTCACAAAGAGTCGGACAGGACTAAGCGACTGAACTGAACTGAGAGGAAACATGATAATCATAGCAAACGTTTATGGAGCATGTATTATGTTCCAGAAACATAGTGTTTTGTATATATTAATGCATTTAACCTTCATAACAATCCTTCCCTGGTAGCTCAGCTGGTAAAGAATCCACCTCCAATATGAGAAGCATAGGTTCAATCCCTGGGTTGGGAAGATCCCCTGGAGAAGGAAAAGGCTACCCACTCCAGTATTCTGGCCTGGAGAGTGCCATGGACTATGTAGACCATGGAGTCGCAAAAAGTCAGACACAACTGACTTTCACTTCACTACTTCTTTAGGGCAAAGGCCCCAGCGAAGAAAATATGTACACTTAAAGGGAATAGTGACAGCTTGAGCCTGACCTTCAGGGTATCTGCTCCAGCAACTTGAGAGAAGGCACCATCTTGGACAGGTAGGTAACTGCCACTGAGCAGAAATGCAGTCCCATCTCACACCATGCACAGGCTCTAATTACTTCAACACCAGCCACAACCCATACCAAGATGATATTGACCAGCATACCCTGAGAAAAAACGTGACTGGCATCTACATCAGATCTAGTCTTCATACCAAAAACACTGTGCACATGCTTTCTACATAGGAATGCTCCTATTAAAAAAAAAAAAAGTTCATGACCACAATAGATTACTCTTTTACCTAGATTCATAGAGACAGAGAAAGTTAAGTAAGATCAAAAGGCAGAGGAACTACTCTCAATTAAAAGAGCAAGAGAGAACCCCTGGGTTGGGTAGGGTGGGGGGGGGGGCGCGGACA
>SJYA01001014.1:867059-920492 GCA_006410615.1 Neotragus moschatus | reverse complement strand
AGCATTAATCTCTACATTAACTTGAATTCATACTAATGTTTCCAAATCTAATCTATTATTGTAAGGATCATTCTTGCCTCTGCCCCTTTCTTATCTGTAATCTCCTACTCCAGCAGTAAGATGCCTGCCCCTTACCATCCTCAATCCTTTTACTGAATTGTCCAGTTTCACTACAAACACATAACAGTATCATTTTTAACCTATACAACCATAGGCATAAAACTTGTCCACTAGAGTATACTGCATAGGTAAAATTTCTTTTCTCTTTAGATTTTCAAACTTCTTTCATTTACTCTAGGACTTATATCAGCACCATTTCCCTCTCCCCCTTAAATTTAGTTCTTCTATATATTTGAATTATGATTAAATTACGTTTTTACACTCTGCATTCCATGCTGATATCCCTTGATATCCTTAATAACATGTTTAAATTTTGCACAGTTAAGTTTCCATTTTTGTGCTAGAAATTACTATGAAATTTTACAAAAACATAGTGTCATGTAAGTGTCATTATATTATCACATGTAATAGTATCACTGTGGGCTTCCTTGATGGCGCAGATGTAAAGAATCTGCCTCCAAATAGACCTGGGTTCAATCCCTGGGTCGGGAAGATCCCCTAGAGGAGGGCATGGCAACCCACTCTAGTATTCTTGCCTGGAGAATTCTATGGACAGAGGAGACTGGCAGGCTACATTCCATGGTGTTGCAAAGAGTTGGACATGACTGCATGACTAGCACAATAGTATCACAGGCCTAAAATATAAAATTAGAAATAAAGAAAAGTAGAAAATACTTTGAGGGGGGCATAATCAAGATGGTGGTATAGAAGGCTCCTATATTTCCCTCTTTTCATGGGCATACTGAATATACCTACACATAGATCAATTCCCTCTGTGAGAAGTCCAGAAACTAGTTAAGTAACTCCTACACAGTGAGTGACTGAAAAAACTCATATAGAAATAAGTATGAAAGACTGAGACATACTCTCACGATATACTCCACCTCAGCACAGTTCAGTTCATTTCAGTCACTCAGTCATGTCCGATTCTTTGCGACCCCATGAACTGCAGCATACCAGGCCTCTCTGCCCATCACCAACTCCTGGAGTTGTCCCAAACTCATGTACATTGAGTCAGTGATGCTGTCCAGCCATCTCATCCTCTGTCGTCCCCTTCTCCTCCTGCCCCCAATCCTTCCCAGCATCAGAGTCTTNTGGATGTGAGTCTGAGTGAACTCTGGGAGTTGGTGATGGACAGGGAGACCTGGTGTGCTGCGATTCATGGGTTGCAAAAAGTCGGACACAACTGAGTGACTGAACTGAACTGAATGAGGTTAATGCATGGTTTGAAAACTGGGTATCTGAGAGGCAGATGGTCTCAAGTAAGCCCTTGTGGGTTCAGGATGTATGGAAAGATATTTGAATCTACTTAAAGAACCTGAGGCAGTCATTATTTTTCATATACTTGCTTATATGGTACTGACACTCCTTGCATTCAGGAGGCCAATGCCCTAGCCTGAAGATAATCCTTAGTAACCAACTCTTCAGTAGATAGAGCAGAATGGGTGTATAAAATATCAGCTGCCCTATTGCCCAGATGGGGTAGCATATTGCCAAGAATGCCAGGTTGGCCATGAAATACAGGACTTGGTTAATGCAATAACAGCACATCCTGTGTTTTCAAAACAATCCCCGGGGGAAATGCCAAAGGAGTCTCAGGCCATTCATTGGAGTTTCCAGTTGGTGTGGAATTGAAAAAACTTATTAATATATTGGCCTCTTCCCTCCAAGTGAGAGCTCTAAATATGCCTTGTGTGGACAATGTGTTTGGCCTAAACCAGGTTACCCTGTCACTGCCAACATTAGGGGGCTAGACAAGCTAAGTACCATGTACAGGTTTCCTCATCAAATACACAGTGGTTAAAGGCCACTTTTCAAAAGTCATGATGTGCAAGGCTAGGCCACAGAACATGACACTGACTAGATATTCCATCTCCCCTATGAGCCACAAGCCACAAAGCTGATAGAAAGGAAGAACAGGATATTACAGAAGTAAATTGAGTTACTAACAGTTAGAACTAGATTGACTGAGTGTTCTGTCCCAGACCTTAGATTTGAATGATCAGCCAGTAGGGTTTGTTGCCTCATATGCCAGACAGAGGACCTTTATAGAAACACTCAACATCTTAAAGGTATGGAAGCCTCAGGAGACAGACACTGCCCTGAATCTTACCATGGGGTCAATGTGCTATGCTGCTGAGAACACCAAGCCTCATCGAGTTTGGGAAAGGCATTTTCTACTGGAATTCATACTTGGATGTCTCACCACGATGGGTGAACTACTTTGCCCCCCTGGGTGAGAGGGAACTACTGGGATACCTTTGTCCTACTGCAACCTAGACCTGTACAAACACACTATATATGAAATGAAACACTCACAATGAAAATAAGGAGAAGGTGGGGGTTCTGATCTAGCAAATCTGCAATCCATCTGCTCACTCCTGACAGTGCTGTCTCTCCCGGCCGACATAAATATTATGCACGGCCAGGTCAAGTTCCTAAAGCTGCTAACTGCCCTCTCCCCAAGACCAGGTGGGCACATTCTGTTTCCCATTGGTATGATCACTTGGATGCCGAATTTGTTCCCTCCATTGGCTTAAAGGACATTACAGCACACAGAGAAGCCCTTATTAAATTTGTCCAACAAACCTTACATAATAATTTGCAAAGCTTTTCTTTACTGAAATCTTTAATGCCTAATGAGAAAAGCTGTCTTCCAAAATAGGACAGCCATACACATTATTACTGACCCACAAGGAAGTACTTGTGCCATTATCCAGAGAGTTTGTGTATTTATACCTGAGGAGTCTGCTAATGTCTCATCTTCATTAAATCACAGAAGCGTAGGAGTAAATGCCCTGAGTCATCTGACCCTCAGCCTGGGGGACTTAGTAAATCAATAGTTCGGATCATGAGGCTCCTGGTAGAAAGAAAATTACTTGTTCTAGGAATCATTAGCTTAATCTGTGTTTTCTGTTACATATGCTTATATTGTTGCTGTGGCCTTTGCCTTCAACATAGTCAGACAATCACCAAATGAGCCATGTTCATGCTAATAAAACCCCTTATGCACAACTCAGGAAGAAGGGAACATGTGTGATACTGTAAGAGCTAGTCATGAGGACTAGGGTGTTGGAAGCAATCAACGAGAGAACCTGATTGTCAGCTGAACTGCAAGCTGGACCCAAACAATCAGAGGCTCCTTATCTCCTTCTCTGTCCTTGGAATGTATGTTCCATCCTCCATTCCCACACTAGGTGTCATTTTCAACACCACCGCCTTCACAGAGAACATTGTGTTGTTGAGACCATCTGGATGGTATACATGACTGAATCCTATTGCNTGCACAACTCAGGAAGAAGGGAACATGTGTGATACTGTAAGAGCTAGTCATGAGGACTAGGGTGTTGGAAGCAATCAACGAGAGAACCTGATTGTCAGCTGAACTGCAAGCTGGACCCAAACAATCAGAGGCTCCTTATCTCCTTCTCTGTCCTTGGAATGTATGTTCCATCCTCCATTCCCACACTAGGTGTCATTTTCAACACCACCGCCTTCACAGAGAACATTGTGTTGTTGAGACCATCTGGATGGTATACATGACTGAATCCTATTGCTGCTGCTGCTACTGCTGCTAAGTTGCTTCAGTCGTGTCTGACTCTGTGCAACCCCGTAGACGGCAGCCCACCAGGCTCCCCCATCCCTGGGATTCACCAGGCAAGAACACTAGAGTGGGCTGCCATTTCCTTCTCCAATGCATGAAAGTGAAAAGTGAAAGTGACGTCACTCAGTCGTGTCCAACTCTTAGCGACCCCATGGACTGCAGCCTACCAGGCTCCTCCGCCTACGGGATTTTCTAGGCAAGAGTACTGGAGTGGGGTGCCATAAGATTTCAGTGGGCAGGTGCACAGATCTACTCATCTTGTGCTTCCCAAGACAAGCCTTGTATGTAAGTTCCTTTCTTCATGAGACCTTCCATCTACCAGATCACACTAGAGGAGTGATCTGCCTCTTTCTTCTATCTCTCTTTGCTCCCAATGTGCTGGGCCAGTCTCAGATTAGTAGATAAAGTTATTATTTGAATGAATACAGAGGCCCAAACCTTGAATATGTGTCAGGGGATCACTGTCAGCACGGTGAGGCTACTTAATCATGGGTATGGACTACACATCAAAATCAGGAAGGGACAGTGTCAGCACATGGCAGTCTATAAAAATGTTTAAAAGAAGGATGAACTGAAAGCCACGCATTTATTAAGCAAGTGGCCAATGAACTCATGACCAGAGGAATCATTAGCATGATATCCTCAAATGAGCCATAGAATAGGCATCTACTGAACCATGTTCAACAGGCATACTTGAAAGGTTGCTTTTTCTCAGCAAAATAAATAGTTCTCTTTATTTGAGGTATGCTTGCCAAATATCTAAGGGAAAGTAAAGGAAATGGAAGAGAGATATCATGAAGTATTTGAAAGCCAAGAATGATCCGAAAGAGTTACAAATACCTAATCTTTTGAGAAAATAAATGCAAGAGAGCAAGGTACATTGGAAAAGTCCCATAATTGTGTTACGTCCCTTAGGGTTCATGACCAGCACATTAGGCATGTTATAATTGAACTGTTGAGAAACAAATTAAAATTTTAATGATCTCTCCTCCCTTTGGAAGTAAACTTAGCTCTCTATTACTAATGCTGCCAGAGCTCATAATATCGTTGTCTAATCGGCACTTAACAGCCCACTCTGAGTGCCACTAATTTTAGATAATTAATGTGATTGTAAAAGAATCTTATAAATATTTTATTTTCATATGCTACATGTTGGAAAAATATAAGCAATCTACTACTAGATCTTTACCTTGGAATCTCCCAAGATCTTGGTATTTTTGCAAAGATTAACATCATGTGTTTTTATCTACATGGACAAATTGGTACAATATAATTATTTTCTCTTGCTCAACCTCTAATCACCCCTACTCTGCTGGCCATCTCTCCAGATGTCACTGGAAAGAAGAAGAAAGTAGGCAAACAGAACAAAAATATATTTTATAAGGAAAATAGGACTCAACTTGCAAACGCTAAAATTATTCACCAATTTTAACTAAATTGTTCTTTTTTCATCCAAGGGTAATCACAAGAGTATATTTGTACAGTTTACCTCATCTACTTTCTCATAACAAATCCTTCTAACTATGAGTCTACAAGTTCTGCTAAAATAGCCATTTTCTTAAACAACTCTCTCTAGTCTATCACCTCCTTCATAAATCACTGTTTTCTTTCCTTCCCTGTTCCTCTCTTGATTGCCTAGTTTGTTGCCTACACAAACTCTCAGAGTTAATATGTTTTAAGGTGTAGTTTTTACTCAGAGATGCTCCCTAATTATCCGTTAGTTGGCATCCACACTGTTCTTGAAGGCATCTCGCTCAAGGCCTCCTGACCATCTTAATCACAGTGACTTGCAGTTCAGTTCAGTTGCTCAGTCGTGTCCAACTCTTTATGACCCCATGGACTGCAGCACCCTACACCTCCTCCTGTCCATCACCAACTCCTGGAGCCTACTCAAACTCATGTCCATTGAGTTGCTGATGCCATCACCATCTTACCCTCTGTCATCCCCTTCTCCTCCTGCCTTCATAGTTCCCAGCATCAGGGTCTTCTCAAATGAGTCAGTTTTTTGCAATAGGTGGCCAAAATATTGGAGCTTCAGTTTCAACATCAGTCCTTCCAATGAACATTCAGGATTGATTTCCTTTAGGATGGACTGGTTAGATCCCCTTGCTGTCCAAAGGGCTCTCAAGAGTCTTCTCCAACACCACAGTTCAAAAGCATCAATTCTTTGGCACTCAGCCTTCTTTATAGTCCAACTCTCACATCCATACACGACTACCGGAAAAACCATAGCCTTGACTAGACAGATCTTTGTTGGCAAAGTAATGTCTCTACTTTTTAATACGCTGTCTAGGTTGGTCATAACCTTTCTTCCAAGGAGTAAGCGTCTTTTCACTTCATGGCTGCAGTCACCATCTGCAGTGATTTTGGAGCCCCCCAAAATAAAGTATGACACTGTTTCCACTGTTTCTCTATCTATTTGCCATGAGTGATGGTACTGAATGCCATGATCTTGGTTTTCTGAATGTTGAGCTTTAAGCCAACTTTTTGACTCTCCTCTATTACTCTCATCAAGAGGCTCTTTAGTTCTTTTTCACTTTCTGCCATAAGGGTGGTATCATCTGCATATCTGAGGTTATTGATATTTCTCCTAGCAATCTTAATTCCAGCTTGTGCTTCATCCAGTCCAGAGTTTCTCATGATGTATTCTGCATATAAATTAAATAAGCAGGGTGACAATATACAGCCTTGACGGACTCCTTTTCCTATTTACAACCAGTCTGTTGTTCCATGTCCAGTTCTAACTGTTGCTTCCTGACCTGTAAACAGATTTCTCAGGAGGCAGGGTCAGGTGGTCTGGTATTCCCATCTCTTTCAGAATTTCCCACAGTTTATTGTGATCCACACAGTCAAAGGCTTTGGCATAGTCAATAAAGCAGAAATAGATGTTTTTCTGGAATGCTTTTGTTTTTTCAGTGACCCAGCAGATGTTGGCAATTTGATCTCTGGTTCTTCTGCTTCTTCTAAAAATCAGCTTGAACATCTGGAAGTTCATGGTTCACATAATTCTGAAGCCTGGCTTGGAGAATTTTGAGCATTACTTTGCTAGCATGTGAAATGAGTGCAATTGAACATCCTTTGGCATTGCTTAAGGATTGGAATGAAAACTGACCTTTTCCAGTCCTGTGGCCACTGCTGAGTTTTCCAAATTTGCTGGCATATTGAGTGCAGCACTTTCACAGCATCATCTTTNGTGGTATCATCTGCATATCTGAGGTTATTGATATTTCTCCTAGCAATCTTAATTCCAGCTTGTGCTTCATCCAGTCCAGAGTTTCTCATGATGTATTCTGCATATAAATTAAATAAGCAGGGTGACAATATACAGCCTTGACGGACTCCTTTTCCTATTTACAACCAGTCTGTTGTTCCATGTCCAGTTCTAACTGTTGCTTCCTGACCTGTAAACAGATTTCTCAGGAGGCAGGGTCAGGTGGTCTGGTATTCCCATCTCTTTCAGAATTTCCCACAGTTTATTGTGATCCACACAGTCAAAGGCTTTGGCATAGTCAATAAAGCAGAAATAGATGTTTTTCTGGAATGCTTTTGTTTTTTCAGTGACCCAGCAGATGTTGGCAATTTGATCTCTGGTTCTTCTGCTTCTTCTAAAAATCAGCTTGAACATCTGGAAGTTCATGGTTCACATAATTCTGAAGCCTGGCTTGGAGAATTTTGAGCATTACTTTGCTAGCATGTGAAATGAGTGCAATTGAACATCCTTTGGCATTGCTTAAGGATTGGAATGAAAACTGACCTTTTCCAGTCCTGTGGCCACTGCTGAGTTTCCCGAATTTGCTGGCATATTGAATGCAGCACTTTCATAGCATCATCTTTTAGGATTTGAAATGGCTCTACTGGAATTCCATCACCTCCACTAGCTTTGTTCATATTGATGCTTCCTATGGCCTACTTGACTTCATATTCCAGGATGTCTGGCTCTAGGAGAGTGATCACACCATCATGGTTATCTGGGTCATGAAGATCTTTTTTGTACAGTTCTTCTGTGTATTCTTGCCACCTCTTCTTAATATCTTCTGCTTCTGTTAGATCCATACCATTTCTGTCCTTTATTGAGCCCTTCTTGCATGAAATGTTCCCTTGGTATCTCTAATTTTCTTGAAAAGATGTCTAGTCTTTCCCATTCTATTGTTTTCCTCTATTTCTTGCACTGATCACTGAAGAAGGCTTTCTTATCTCTTTTTGATATTCTTTGGATCTCTACATTCAAATTGGTATTATCTTTCCTTTTCTCCTTTGCTTTTGGCCTCTTTTCTTTTCACAGCTATTTGTAAGGCCTCCTCAGACAGCCATTTTGGAGATGGTCTTAATCCCTGTCTCCTGTACAATGTCATAAACCTCTGTCCATTGCTCATCAGCCACTCTGTCTATCAGATCTAGTCCCTTCAATCTATTTCTCACTTCCACTGTATAATCATAAGGAATTTGATTTAGGTCATACTTGAATGGTCTAGTAGTTTTCCCTACTTTCTTCAATTTAAGTCTGAATTTGGCAATAAGGAGTTCATGATCTGAGCCACAGTCATCTCCTGGTCTTGTTTTTGCTGACTGTATAGAGCTTCTCCATCTTCATCTGGTGATATCCATGTGTAGAGTCTTCTCTTTTGTTGTTGGAAGAGGGTGTTTGCTATGACCAGTGCATTCTCTTGGCAGAACTCTATTAGCCTTTGCCCTGCTTCATTCTGTACTCCAAGGCCAAATATGCCCATTACTCCCAGTATCTCTTCACTTCCTACTTTTGCATTTCAGTCCCCTATAATTAGAAGGACATCTTTTTTGGTGTTAATTCTAGAAGGTCTTGTATGTCTTCATACAGCCGTTCAACTTCAGCTTCTTCAGCATTAGTGGTAGGGGCATAGACTTGGATTACTGTGATATTGAATGGCTTACCTTCGAAACAGAGATCATTCTGTTGTTTTTGAGATTGCATGCAAGTACTGCATTTCAGACTCTTATTGATTATGATGGCTACTCCATTTCTTCTAAGGGATACTTGCCCATAGTAGTAGAGATAATGGTCATCTGAGTTAAATTCACCCATTCCAGTCCATTTTAATTCACTCATTCCTAAAATGTCGACATTCACTCTTGCCATCTCCTGTTTGATCACTTCCAATTAACTCCAGAAAGAATGAAGAGATGAAGCCACAGCAAAAACAATACCCAGTTATGGATATGACTGGTGATGGAAGCAAGGTCCAATACTGTAAAGAACAATATTGCATAGGAACCTGGAAAGTTAGGTCCATGAATCAAGGCAAATTGGAAGTGATCAAACAGAAGATAGCAAGAGTGAATGCTGTGACTTGCAGAGTCAAGAACATTTGTGAAGATTATCAGCATAATGTAATTTCCAAGGGTCACACACAGGACTCATAGTATGAAAGGAACTTGTTTGAAGGGAAAGGGGACAAAGGTTGTCACAAAGCATGGAAATGAAGCAAGGTTAAGAGTATGGCAATAGGCTTAAGATGGTTACATAGGAAGACTGTACACTCACCTCCTCCTGTAGACACACTGAATCTGTAACTATGTATGGTACAATTTCGTCCAAGAAAAACCTTAAAACTGAGTAATTCCTATATATCTGATAAATAAGAAACAATCCACCTTAAGGCAGATAGGAGAGGTCAGGACCCAATTTCATCAAAAAATCCCAACCATCATGTAGCAATCCCACAACTGGGAGGGAACTCAAAATCCAGAGCTTCCTCCTGAAGAGCAAAGGGTTTGAATGTTTTGAATCAGGCACCCCAACTTTTAAGACCTGCACTTGGGAGATGAGCCATCAAAATATTTACCTTTGAAAACTAACCAGGCTTGAGTCTGTTAAGACCCTCAGTTCACAGCAATCTGAAAAACAGCTCTTAAAGGTCTGTGTGCTTGGAGTCACTTGCCCCAGGACCCAGTACAGAAGCAGACAATCAAGAGGACTCAGATTCATATGAATGGGGCTTATTTGCTAATTTTAAAGTGTTGACCTGGGGGCTTCCCTGGTGGCTCAGTGGTGAAGAACCTGTCTGTCAGTTCAGGAGACATGGGTTCAATCCTTGATCTGGGAAGATAGCACATACCCTGCAGCAACTAAGCCTGTGTGCCACAGCTATTGAGTCTGTGCTTTAAAGGCCAGAAACCGTAACTAATGAGCCCTTGCCCTTCTTTACTGAAGCCCACTTGCTCTAGAGCCTGTGTTCAGCAATGGGAGAAGCCACCGCAATGAGAAGCCTGTGTACTTCAACTAGAGTATCCCCGGCTCACCATAACTAGAAAAAAGGACTGTTGTAGCATCAAGGACCCAGCACAGTCAAATAAATAAATAAAAATTTTTAAAAAGTAAAGAAATAAAGAGTTGACCTGAGGGAAATGCATCTAATTTAGAACACATCTAGGGTCCTGCTGGCTAGCAGGCACCATCTTCGCGTTCTCACTCTGCCTCATAGTGGCCAACAGGCATGGTATTTTTCTATAGATAGCACATGCTATCTATACTTTTTCCCTATGCTTTGTTCAAGCTGGCAGGTGCCACCTTAGGTATCTATTTTCCATCGACATGTTCTCCACCTGCCAGGGGCATCATCTTCATGCTTTTCCTCTGGCATGATCCAGAGCACAAGAATCTCAAAGAGTAGAGCTTTTCTGTGTCTGGTGTCCCAGTTTTGTTTTGTTTTTCAGCAAGGGAATAGGATTTATTAAAGAGAGGGCAAGTATAAAGCTCTCAGAATAGACACTGAGCAGGGTAAAGAGTCTTCCACAAGGCAGAGATTACAGTAGTTTTATATCTTTACCAGTATTAATCTGTACATTTGGTTGGTTCTTGTCCTTAAATACGTCATTTTTACCCAATCAGTTTAAAGGTCAAGATGCTTAACATCTTTATGGCTTCTCTTGATCCCTGGATTAAGTCACCACACTTTTTCATGCCCCCTGGACATTTCACAAAGGACCAGATATAAGGGCTAAAGATTAATGATCACCAGTTGTTTTTCCCTCAGGCACAAGGAACAGAAGTTAATTACTGCCCTTCCCTGGATCTCAGTGCTGATAATATATCAGACCAAAGACACATTTCAGGAATTCAGGACAAAGGGTATAACTTTAGGCTAAGTGAGCGAAATGTTTATGAAAACAAGACCTAGGTCTCAGAGTCCTACTCTGACTACCTAGAAATTTCTACCTGAATCTTCCCTCTAGAGATGGAGACTCTAATTGCCATTATGGGAAAAGAGGGGATGACTGATCTGGCTTACTCGAGCTGTGTAAGGGTGTCGATAGGAGATGGCAGTTAGGCCTCCACCAGTGGGATGATCTAGTGGACCTTTGTATATCATCCTAGGCTCCATTTCTGTAACCATTTGAAGTCTGATAGCTTCTATGTGAGACACTGGGCTTCTCTGATGACTCAGATGGTAAAGAATCCACCTGCAGTGCAGGGGATGTGGGTTTGATCCCTGGGTTGGGAAAATCCCCTGGAGGAGGGCATGGCTGTTCACTCCAGTATTACTGCCTAGAGAATCCCCATGGACAGAGGAGCCTGGCAGGTGGCAATCCATTTCTGCAAAGAGTCAGACACACGACTGAGCAACCAAGCACAGCACAGCATGAGAGACATTACAAAGCAAGGGAGACAATTTAGAATACAAGGGTCAGAAAGCAATAAGAGCGCAATAAAGCTTCTGATCAGGATCAGGGGTTTCCACCAAATGGAAGTTGATATCCAGTTCCATAAGGCAGTCCCAAAAGGAGGAGTGGAATCAGCCATTGCCTGGACTTGACTTTTCAGACCTTGAAGTGAATCAGACAGCTTTCGTGAGTAATCAGGTATACATCCACAACATTCTGTATGAATTATGGCACAGGTTCCTCCTTGTGCTGCTGTTGATATATCTAATGCCATTCTATTTTGGAGTAGAGATTTGCACATTAAAGCCTGTTCTGATTTTAAGGCAGCAATTCCCATCATACTATCATTTAAAGCTTGTCTTGTAAAATTAATCGAGGCTTCTACTTTGAGCATTATGCCAGTGGTGCCAAGTGATGTGGTGACCCAGTTTTTGAAGCTGCCCCTGGCATGCCTTTTAATCATCTGGCTCTGGAGGCCATGAGAACTTGCAATCCTAAGTCCCATGGGACCATAACAATCAAAGAGTTCTGGGCTGACTATCACTTCCAAGGGACTGCACAGACAGACTGAAATACACCCTCACTCTATCTGTGAAGGAAGCCTGTTGTGCCGGTGCTTCATTCTCAGGGGCAGCCTTCTAGTTTTACCCACAACTAGGGACCTATGGGAAAGTTTTCAGAGAAAAGAGCCTCATGAACACAATCTATGCACTCTCCTTCAACCTTTTAATATCTCACCAGTATTTTTCAGAAAGGAGAGATTTTTTTTCTTTCTTTCTTTCTTTTTTTTTTTTTGCTGCTGATTTTTATGTGAACTTCAGGAGTTAGTGATGGACAGGGAGGCCTGGCGTGCTGCAATTCATGGGGTCACGGAGAGTCGAACACAACTGAGTAACTGAACTGAACTGACTTTTATAGCTGTGAACACCTGACATCACTTAATTCTGATAGTCAGTAGGACTTATGTTCATGGGTCTCATAGGACTATGACCAATGGAGAAAGAGTTCTTAAACAGCTATCCCCACACCCCCCCCCCAATCCCTCTGCCCCTGAATCCCATCCCTGGCACAGCAAGAGGCAACAGATACAGGAGTCGAATCTGTGAAAGTGATCAGTTAGCTTACTATTACAGATGATGTCTGAGGGATAAGCTTCTAAACTAGACACATATCTAAAGGGTTGACTGTAATTTTTGTAAGAGAAATTGGAGGTCAAATACTACCTTCATACTTCCCCATGACCATACTCCAAAATTTTAGTACCTCCTAGTGGGTGGATGGGGATGGGGTGGGAAAGAGCTTTTAGATGCACCTAGTGCCACAGTTTTTATATCTTGTTCCTTGGTATTTGTGTCTCTTGCCAAGGGATCTCTTGATTGTCTGACCAGTGACCAAAGGGGCTTGTGTTTATGGGCCCCATGAGATTTGTAACAATTACAGAGACAGTTACTGGCAGGCTACCACCCTCAGGGCATAATAAAAACAGACTTGAAAATGCCCCCAGTCTTTCTGTAAAAGAGGCCTGTTTCTTGTCCTGGAGCTTTGGGCAGGGTAGGGCCAGTGAGGGGCAGGCAGGCTTCTGGTTTGGCATGCAACTAAGGACTTAAGGAGGCCCTTCCAGGGAACACAGATTGGGGGACACAATCTTTGTGCGCTTCCTCTGTCCCGATACACCTTATGAGTATCTCTTGGAGAGTACTTTATACCCTTATTTGGAATCCTGATTTCTGCAACTGCCATCCAGGGACACCTACAGATCACCTGATTCTGATGACCAGCAGGGACTGTGCTCGTGGTTCCACAGGATGGTGTGTATTTACATACTTAAACTGCTGCCTGAATGTCTGGTTTCCAATCAGCCTGAATTTGGGTACTGACTGAGATCCTCCCCTTTCGGACACTGACAGATCTTAGCACAACCACTGAGAGCCACTGAAAATAAAATGGGCTAGAGAACAAGATGGTGGAAGAGAAGATCTCTCTTGAGGGATACATCAGGAATACACCTTCAGAGAAGAAAGAGCTTGCAGAACACCAGCTGAGAGTGGGCAGGAGTACCTCCTCACTGGGAAAGAACAATGCAAAACTCAGGAGGACAAAGGAAGTAGGGGGAGAAAGAGGAGAATTCATAGGACTGAACGTACCCTTGGCGGGTGGGGGAAACTGAAGTAGGGGTCCGATCCCTACATGGGGCATAATAAGTTTGGGACAGACAAAAACATTTGAGCAACTGATCTGGAACAGTCTAAATGGAATGAGACTCACACGATCTCTGTTGCAGCCATATGGACAGGGACTTGGGTCCCCAAGAAGGCAGAGCAGCTTGGAGCTGGAGTATAGGGATTGTGGAACAATCCCAGGGTGAGGTCTGTTGTTGACTTCAGGAACACAGCCTGAGGAGACATAAGCGAGGAGATTGTGGTGGGAAAGGCCTGTGGAGGAAAACCAAGCAGCCCTGGAGGTAATGTGATGCTGCCAAGTCACTGTAGCCTCTCTCTCCCACACCAGCAGGGACAGCTGAACAGAGAGACTGGCCCTTTAAGCGCCTGACCCATCTAACAACACAATAGGACCCCAGCCGGGGGCCCCTTTAAGTGCCTGACACGATGAGCAACAGAGAAGGACCCCAACCAGGGGAGCCCTTTAAAGGCCTGAATGGGCAGAGCAACAGAGAACCAGCTAAAGAGGCCTTCTGATCACCAGCTGCCAGAGGCTAGAAAAACACTCTGATAGGGCCATAGTTTCTGTGGCTGAGCCAGTTCGTATCCCTGCACACTTGGTGCTGCCAGGATCCCCATGACCTAAGCAGCTGCACCACCTTCTCACTCAGTTCTCACTGGGGCAGGGCTGTCACAGGTTAGAAAAAGCCCTAATTGTGCTCTATCTTCTGTGACAATAACCACTGGTGCTCTTATGTAGCTGGCATTGCCAGGGTCCCCATGATCCAAGCAACTGTGGCACCTCCATGCATGATCCCCACTCAGACAGAGCTGCCAGAGGCCAAAAAAGTTCTACATCCATGCATGCAGGGTCGCTTCAGCTGTGTCTGACGCTGCAACCCTGTGGACTGTGGCCTGCCAGGCTTCTCTGTCCATGTAATTCTCCAAGAAAGAATACTGGAGTGGCTTGCCATGCTTTTCCAGAGCACCATATTTCCTGCTGCCTTAGCTGCTGGCTCCCCTGAGTACCTTATGCTGCCTGGGCCCCTGCGACCTAAGCAGCTGTATCACCTCAACACCTGCCCCACGCTGGAACAGACCCAAGTACTCCAGGGCAGCCTCAGAAGCAAACGCCTGTGGATGACTCACATGTGGAGGTAGAGATAAAGAGAGTTGAAACCCAGGGGCAATGTGGCTAAGGAAGAGGACCCCAAACCTTCCCACCAGCTGTACAAGCTGCAGATTAAATCCGCACGCTCAACTAGGCAACTGTGTCTGTGGAATATATAAAAGGTCAGTGAGTGTTCCCACAAAAGAAAAAGCACTAGTTCTGAGAGCTGTGGACATTGGAGGCAAGAACACACATGAGTAGGACCAGATTAGAGTCTGAGCTGCTGGTGGTGCAGCCACGCATTCCGGGAAACGCACTCACTCAGAAGGACAATGCAGACAGTGGAGTGCAGTTTATTATATCAGCGGGCCCAAGGCAGAGTGTCCTCTTAGCCAAGGACCCCAACCAGCATTTGTAAAATCTTTTATACCCCATGTGTACGTGCCTGAACCCACCACTCCAAATTCCATGAAACTTACATAAACCAGGGAAAATACAATCCCAATAACCCCATCATTCGTGTATTATGTGCTCATGTGCTCAAACAATTAGTCAATAATCAATAAACCCAAGGTTACACTTTGATAGATACAGAAAAATTTATGGCCTGTCTGGAGGAAGGGGTGATTAATGTATGTTTTCTCTTAGGTGATGAGTAACCTAGATACGATCTTCAAGGTTCCCTTGTCTGGAGGGGGACTTATCCTTCTGTTGTTGTTTTCATAGGCACTAAACACAGTGTTCAGAGTCCATTGGAAAGGCGGCCAAGCATGATCAGCATAAAGAGGCCTAAGATGGAGTCCAGGCCCTTTGAATTCCTTCTTCACTGGCATAGCAGGTCCAGGGACCAGCCCAGTGTTGGAGGGCCTCCTAGGGTTGTGAGATGGACAGCAAGTCTCTGACAGCAGAAGACTCAAGAAAAACATTTATTATTCTTATATTTTGACTTGTTCTGTAGTTGCTTCTGGATTTTTTTTTTCCTTTTTATCCCTTTTTTTCACTTTGTAGTTGTTGCTTTTATTAGTACTATTTAAGCTATAGGAATCTATTTAAGTTTTGAGTTTTCTTTTAATCCCCCCTTTTTCTTTTATATATTTCTGCCTCTACATTGGGCATTTTGTGGTTCTGTGGGGTTTGCCTTTTTTTTTTTTCCCTTTAATTTTAACTTTCACATTTTTAAAAATGTATTATTTTTTCTACATTTATTCTTTTATTTGCTTTTCCTACTGTTCTTTTCGCATTGTAGTTAATTTTTAATATACATAAATCTTCTTTATCTACCTCTATTTAGCTTTGTGTTTATATTCTTTCTTTTCTTCCCTTTTCCTAACCATGTTTGTTACTTTATTTTCTTTGCTTTATTCTGCAATCAACACCTTGTTCTAGTTTTGTTTTCCAGTTTATGCTTTAGTTAATTTTGTTTTTAACTGGTGAATATCACTTTTGGCTTCCTTTGTTCACCCGGTCAATCTACTGTGCTTTATTTTTTTGGACTGCTTTGGTTTTGTTTATGGGTGTACATGTTTACGTGTACGTTCCATTATTTTAGTTATTATTTTCCTGATTTTGTAATTGCCATTTGTCTGGGGGGTCTTTTGTTTCTTGTTTTTGTGTTTTAATCCCATTTAATGTCATAACAAACCATCTGTAGAATCTCCATTCCCCAGCCAGAGATCATCCCCTGAACCTTTGGAGTGGGAGCCCTGACTCCAAGACCCTACTCTACTAGCTTCTAACCCTCAGTTCAGTTCAGTTCAGTCACTCAGTCGTGTCCGACTCTTTCTGACCCCATGAATTGCAGCACGCTAGGCCTCCCTGTCCATCACCAACTCCCGGAGTTCACTCAGACTCACGTCCATTGAGTCAGTGATGCCATCCAGCCATCTCATCCTCAGTCATCCCCTTCTCCTCCTGCCCCCAATCCTTCCCAGCATCAGAGGCTTTTCCAATGAGTCAACTCTTTGCATGAGATGGCCAAAGTACTGGAGTTTCAGCTTTAGCATCATCATTCCTTCCAAAGAAATCCCAGGGCTGATCTCCTTCAGAATGGACTGGTTGGAACTCCTTGCAGTCCAAGGGACTCTCAAGAGTCTTCTCCAACACCACAGTTCAAAAGCATCAATTCTTTGGCGCTCAGCTTTCTTCACAGTCCAACTCTCACATCCATACAGGACCACTGGAAAAACCACAGCCTTGACTAGATGAACCTTAGTTGGGAAAGTAATGTCTCTGCTTTTGAATATGCTATCAAGGTTGGTCACAACTTTTCTTCCAAGGAGTAAGCGTCTTTTAATTTCAGCCTAGGGAGTATTAATTAGTGAGAACTCTCACAAAGGCAGCCACTTGTATACAAGATCGACCATCACTCCACTGCCAGCAGCACCCTATGCAGGATGCCTATCCAAACAACAAAGAAGACAAAAATACAAACCCAATGATCAGCAGACAGGATTACCACACACAGCCCTGTCCCTCAGAGGGAAAAAACCCTCACCTCCATATGCACAAGTCATCCCCTACATGAAGCTTACACAAACCACTGGACTAACCTTATGAGGGAAGAAACTAAAAGGAAGAAAGAATTCAACCTCAAACCTTGGGAACATGGGACTTTAAACACAATAAGTAAAGAAAAGGCAGAGAAATATTGCACAAACAAATAACAACCTAGAGATACACAAGTCCAAATAATTGAAGAGGAAACAGGCAAACCACCTGAAAAAGAATTCAGAATAATGGTAGTAAAGATGGCCCAAAATCTTGAAAATAGAATTGAGAAAATGATAGAATAAATTAACAAAGACCTAGAAGAATTAAAGAATAAACAGAGACAAATAACACAATTACTGAAATTAAAAATATTCTAGAAGGAATCAATAGCAGAATATCTGAGGCAAAAGAATGGATAAGTGAGCTGGAAGATAGAATGTTGGAAATAACTCCTAGAATAATGGAAATAAAAACAAAATAAACAAGTGGAACCTAACTAAACTTAAAAGCTTTCGCACAGCAAAGGAAACTATAAACAAGGTAAAGAGACAACCCTCAGAATGGGAGAAAATAACAGCAAATGATAAAGTATTAATTTCCAAATAATACAAACAGCTCATTCAAGTCAATATCAGAAGAAAAAAAAAAAACAATCAAAAAGTGGGAAAAAGACCTAAAGTGACATTTCTCCAAAGAAGACATGCAGATGGCTAACACATGAAAAGATACTCAACATCACTCATTATTAGAGAAATGTAAATCAAAACTATAATGAGATATCACCTCAAACCAGTCAGAATGACCATCCACAAAAAGTCAACAAACAATAAATGCTGGGTATGGAGAAAAAGGAACCCTCTTGCACTGTTGGTGGGGATGTAATTGATACAGCCACTATGGAAGACAGTATGGAGATTCCTTAAAAAACTAGGAATAAAACCACCATATGACCCAGCGATCCTGCTACTAGACATATACCCTGAGGAAACCAAAATTGAAAAAGACACATGTACTCCAATGTTCAGTGCAGCATTATTTACAAAGGCTAGAACATGGAAGCAGAATAGACGCCCATTGACAGATGAATGAATAGAGGAGCTGTGAATATATATATATATATATATATCAACTATAAAAAGGGACACATTTGAGTCAGTTCTAATGTGGTGAATGAATCCAGAGCCTATTACAGACTGAAGTAAGTCAGAAAGATAAATATCATATACTAACGCATATATAAGGAATTTAGAAAGATGGTACTGATGAAATTATTTGAAGGGAAGCAATGGAGACATAGACACAGAGACATACAGAAGAAACTTATGGACACGGAGCAGGGGTGGGTAGGAAGGAGCCGGTGAGATGTATGGAGAGAGTAACATGGAAACTTACATTAGCACATATAAAATATATAGCCAATGGGAATTTGCTGTATGACTCAGGAAATTCAAACAGGGGCTCTATAACAACCTAGAGGGGTGGAATAGAGAGGGATATGCCAGAGGGACAGGACATGTGTCCACCTATGGCTGATTCATGTTGATATTTAGCAGAAACCAACAAAATTCTGTAAAGCAATTATCAATTAAAACATAAGTTTAAAAAAAATGGGCTGCTTGGATAACCAAAAAAGGGCTGAGAGAAAATAAAGAGTTAGGGCAGGAAAAATCTGGAAAACTCAGCAGTGGCCACAAGACTGGAAGACTGGAAAAGATCAGTTTTCATGCCCATCTCAACAAAGAAAGGCAATGTCAAAGAATGCTCAAACTACCACACAATTGCACCCATCTCACACTCTAGCAAAGTAATTCTCAAAATTCTCCAAGCCTGACTTCAATAGTACATGAACTGTGAACTTCCAGATGTTCAAGCTGATTTTAGAAGAGGAGCCAGAGATCAAATTGCCAACATCCATTGGAGCATCGAAAAAGTGTCCCAGAAAAACAGCTACTTTTGCTTTATTGCCTACACCAAATCCTTTGACTATGTAGATCACAACATACTGGAAAATTCTTCAAGAGATGGGAATACCAGACCACCTGACCTGCCTCCTGAGAAATCCATATGCAGGTCAGGAAGTAACAGTTAGAACTGAACATGGAACAATAGACTGGTTCCAAATCGGGAAAGGAGTATGTATATTGTCACCATGCTTATTTAACTTATATTCAAAGTACACCATACAAAATGCTGGGCTGGAAGAAACACAAGCTGGAATCAAGAGTGCTGGGAGAAATATCAATAACCTCAGAGATGCAGATGACACCACCCTTATGGAAGAAAATGAGGAAGAACTAAAGAGCCTCTTGATGAAAGTGAAAGAGAAGAGTGAAAAAGTTGGCTTAAAACTCAACATTCATAAAACCAAGATCATGGCATCCGGTCCCATCACTTCATGGCAAATAGATGGAGCATCAGTGGAAACAGTGTCAGGCTTTATTTTGGGGGGCTCCAAAATCACTGGATATGGTGACTGCAGCCATGAAATTAAAAGATGCTTACTTCTTGGAAGAAAAGCTATGAACAAAAGCTAGACAGCATATTAAAAAGCAGAGATATTACTTTACCAACAAAGGTCCGTCTAGTCAAAGTATGGATGTGAGAGTTGGACTATAAAGGAAGCCGAGTGCCAAAGAATTGATGCTTTTGAACTGTGGTGTTGGAGAAGACTCTTGAGAGTTCCTTGGACAGCAAGAAGATCTAACCAGTTCATCTCAAGGGAAATTAGTCCTGATTATTCATTGGAAGGACTGATGTTGAAGCTGAAACTCCAATACTTTGGCCACTTGATGTGAAGAACCGACTCCTTGGAAAAAACCCTGATGCTGGGAAAGATTGAAGGTGGGAGGTAGAAGGGGATGGCAAAGATGAGAGTTTGGATGGCATCTCTGACTTGAGGGACATGAACTTAAGTAGGCTCCAAGGAGTTGGTGATGGACAGGGAAGCCTAGTGTGCTTCAGTCCATGAGGTCACAAAGAGTTATACATGACTGAGCAACTAATCTGAGCTAAAAGATAAATTTCATCTCCTATACAAGGCTACTCTTTCATGACTGGGAGAGGTAGCTATTTATCTGATGCATAGAAACCAAAACAAAGAGTTTACCAATATGAAGAAACAGAGAGATATATTCCAAATGAAATACAAAATAAAATCTTAGAATGAGACTTTAATGAAATGGAGGTAGATATCTTACCTGATAAAGAGTTCAAAGTAATGGTCATAAAGATGCTGATAGAACTCAAGAAAAGTATGAACACACTGAGAACTTCAATAAGAGATAGAAAATATTTAACAAGTATACCACTTTTAACTGTGGTGTGGGAAAAAACTCTTGAGAGTCCCTTGGACTGCAAGGAGATCCAATCAGTCCATTCTAAAGGAGATCAGTCCTGAGTGTTCTTTGAAAGGAATGATGCTAAAGCTGAAGCTCCAGTACTTTGGCCACCTCATGAGAAGAGTTGACTCATTGGAAAAGACTCTGATGCTTGGAGGGATTTGGGGCAGGAGAAGAAGGGGACAACAGAGGGTGAGATGGCTGGATGGCATCACCGGCTCAATGGATGTGAGTTTGAGTGAACTCAGGGAGTTGATGATGGACAGGGAGGCCTGGCATGCTGCAATTCATGGGGTCGCAAAGAGTCAGACATGACTGAGTGACTGAACTGAACTGAAATAGAAGTCACAGAGCTGGGGACTGGAGACAAGTGGTGGATTAGAATGACCTTGAACTCACCTCCTCTCACAAACACACCAAAATCACAACAAACTACTGAAAAACCATCAATTAAAAAGACGTGTGTAGGCTCAGTCATGTCTTACTTTTTGCATCCCCATGCACTATAGCCTGCCAGGCTCCTCTGTCCATGGAATGGATGCTGGAGTGTAATAATGTAAGAAATAAGAATGCTCGAGTCGGTTGCCATTTCCTACTTCAGGGGATCTTATCAACTAGGGACTGAACCTGCATCTCTTGCATTGGCAGGTGGATTCTTTACCATTAGCATCCTCTGGGAAGCCTGCAACCAACCAAAAAAGATATTCTACATCCAAAGCCATAAAGAAGAAGACACAATGAGACAGTAGGAAGGGCACACTCATCATATAATCAAATCCCATACCACCCAGACAGATAATCCACAAACTAGAGAATAATACATCACAGAAGTTTCCCCACAGGAGTGGGAGCTCTGAGCCCAAATAAGGCTCCCCAGCCTAGGGGTCTGGCATTGGGAGGAGGAGCCCCCAGAGCATTTGACCTTGAAGGCCAGTGAGCCATGATCACAGGAGCTCCACAAGACAGGGGGAAACAGAGATTCTATTCTTTAAGTGTGCACATAAAGTCTCTCATAACCAGGTCAAAAGTTGTGACTTCATACAAGTCTGGGCCTAACCTACCACCTGATCTCAGAGGATCTCCTGGGGAGATACGGGTGGCAGCGGCTCTCTCTGGGAGAAGAGGTAGGGGTCACAACAGAGCTAGACACCAAGACCCTTGCTTGGGTCATTAGCACGAAGACCTGGCCTCACCCAACAGCCTGAAGGCTTCAGTGCTGGCATACCTCAGGCCAAGCTACCATCAGGACAGGAACACAGCCCACTCATCTGCAGACAAGCTGTCTAACACAGCCCCCTCATTGCAGATGGGCTGTCTAAGGACTTTCTGACCTCACAGCCACCTCTAGACATACCCCTTGACACAGTAATGCCCACCAGAAGACCAAGACGCAATTCCACTCACCAGTCAACAGGTACCAGCCCCTTCTACCAGTAAGCCTGCACAAACCTCTAAACCAGTCTCACCCACCACAGAGAAGACAACAGAAGCAAGAAAACTAGAATCCTACAGCCTGTGGAACAGTCTGCAAACACAGGTCAGAACCTACACGGGGCGAGCTGGTCCTTGGCCACTGGATGATGAAAGCTATCCCCTACAAAGGGCCACATCTCCAACTCGATAAAAATAACAAACTTACTACAAACATAGTAACATCAGTAGAAATTTTTTAAAAATGAGATGGCAGAGGAATGTGTTTCTTCCAGATCAAGGGACAAGATAAAACACAAGAAGAACAACTAAGTGAAACAGAAATAGGGGCAATCTACCCAAAAAAGAGTTCAACATAATGATCATAAAGATGATTCAAGAAAGCAGAAAAGAATGGATGCCCAGAGTGAGAAATTATAGGAAATTTTCAATAAGGAGTTAGAAAATATAAAGAACAACACAGAAGGACACAATAACTGACATGAAAAAATATACTTAGAAGGAATAAACAGCAGAATAAATGAAGTAAAAGGATGGATAAGTGAACTGGAAGATAGAGGAGGTGAAAAATCACTCCCACAGAACAGAATAAAGAGAAAAGAATGAAATGTGGACAGGTTAAGAGACATTTGGGACAAGGTCAAATGCACCAATATTCACAATATCAGTGTCTCAGAAGGAGAAAAAAAAGAGCCTGAGAAAATATTTGAAGAGATAATAGTTGAAAACTTCTCTAACATGAGAAAGAAAACAGTCACCAAAGTGCAAGCAGCACAGAGAGATCCAGGCAGGACTAACAGTAATCAAGTTGGCAAAAAGGAATATCAAAAGAAATAAGGGAAAACCAATAAGATACAAGGGAATCTCTATATGTGTATCAGTTTATTTTTCAGTATAATCTCTACAGGTCAGAAATGAAGTGTCATTTATATTTACTATGATGCAAGGGAAGAACGCAAAACTAAGAATACTGTACCCAGCAAGTACCTTAATTGGATTTGATGGAGAAATAAAAAGCTTTACAGACAAGCAAAAGCTAAGAGAATTTAACATACCAGGCCAGCCTTGCAGCAAATGCTAAAGAAACTTCTCTAAGCAGAAAACAAAATGCTACAACTAGAAACAAGAAAATTATGAAATGGGGATGCTCACAGGTAAAGGAACTATACAGTAAAGAAAGGAAACCATTCACATACAGATATCTCAGAGCCAGTTATTTTGAGAGCTGGAGAGTACAAATGCAAAATATTTCAAGTACATTTAAAATTAAGAGACCAGCAACCTAAAACAACCCTGTATATTTTACAGACTGCTATGTTAAATCTCATAGCAACCACAAAACAAAAATCTAAAACAGATATGCATGCAGAAAAGAGAAATGATTCCAAATAACACTAAAGTTCTCAAACGACAAGAGAATAATAATAATAATAAAAAAAAACTTAAAGCAAATCTAAAAACAATAAAATGGCAATAAGAATATATATATCGATAATTACCTTAAGTGTAAATAGATTAAATGCTCCAACCAAAAGACAGCCTGGCAGAATGAATCAACCACAAGGAAAAAAAAAAAAATGCCTAAAGCACAAACATGTGGAGGCTAAAGAATATGCTACTAAAAAACCAATGGATCATTGAATACCAAAGAGTAGATTTTAGGAAACCTAGAGATAAATGAAAATGAAAACATAACAGTCCAGTATGCAGCTATATCAAGATACAAAAAAAAAAAAACAAAAACTCAGATTAAAAAAAAATCCAACCTTACACATAAAGTAACTAGAAAAATTAGAATTAAACAAAACCCAAAGTCAGTAGGAGGAAAAAAGATCATAAAATCAGAGCAGAAATAAATGAAAGAGTCTAAGAAAACAATGAAAAAGTTAATTCTTTGAAAAGATACACAGTGAGAAACCTTTAGGGACACTCTTAAAGAAAAAAATGAAGATGGTCCAAATCGATAAAATCAGATATATGATAGATGTTAGACTCAACAGTACAAAATTACAAAGGATCACAAGAGACTACAAGCCAATAAGATGGACAACTTGGAAGAAATGGACAAGTTTGTAAAAAAGGTATAATCTCCCAAGACTGAACCAGGATAAAACAGAAAATATGAACTGACCATTCACAAGTACTTAAATTGAAGCTGTAATTTTAAAAAAAGCAAAAGTCCAGGACCAGATGGTTTCACAGGCAAATTCCATCAAACATCCAGAGAAAGTTAACAGCTATCCTTCTGAAACTCTTAAAAAAAAAAAAAAAAAAAAAANCTTCTCATAAATACTGGGGAGCACTCCCCTGCTTTTGGGAACAAAGGATCGAGAGTTACTGAAATAAGGTACACAACATGGGAGGACCCAGGAGCTAAAACATGTCTTTGTGCACAGATGTAAAACTTAAGAAATACTAAAAAAAAAAAAAAAAAAAAAAAACCAGCACAAGAAGGAATGCTCCCAAACTCATTCTATGAGGCCATCACCACCTTGATACAAAAACCACACAAAGATACCACAAAAAGGAAAATTATAGGCAAATATCACTGATTAAATATGGACCAAATAATCCTCAACAAAATACTATCAACTGAATCCAACAATACACTAAACAGATCATAAGACTATTACTATTAATATGATCTAGGATCTAGTCCCTGGGATTTATTCCAGGGACTCAAAGATTTTTCAATATCAATCAGTGTGACACATCATATCAACAAATTGAAGGGAAAAAAACCCCATATGATCATATTAATATATGTAGAAAATACTTTTGACAAAATTCATCATCCTTTTGTGATCAAAACTCTCCAGAAAATGGGCATAGAGGGAACATACCTCAACATAACAAAGGCCATATATGACAAAACTTGGAGAAGGAAATGGCAACCCATTCCAGTGTTCTGGCCTAGAAAATCCCATGGATGGAGGAGCTCAGTTACATCCATGGAGGAGACTGAGCCTGGCTTCAGTCCATGTGGTCTCAAAGAGTCGGACATGACTGAGTGACTTCACTTCATGACAAACCTGCAGCTGACATCATACTCAGTGGTGAAAAGCTAAAAGCATTTCCTCTAAGTTCAGGAACAAGACAAGGAGGTCAGTTCTCACTGCTTTTATTCAACATTGTTTTCAAAGTCCCAGCCAGAGCAATCAGTGAAGAAAGGAAATTAAAAGAAATTCAAATTGGAAAAGAAGTAAAACTGTCACTACTTTCAGATTACATGATACTACACCTAGAGAATCCTAAAGATGCTGCCAGAAAACTACTAGAGCTAATCATTGAATTCAGTAAAGTTGCTGAATACAAAATTAATTCACAGAAATCTCTTGCATTTCTATATACTAACAGTGAAAGCTCAGAGGGGAAATTAAGGAAACAATTCCATTTACCACTGCAACAAAAAGAATAAAATAACTAGGGAAAAAACCCATCTAAGAGACAAAAACCTATACTCCCAAAACTATAAGATGTCAATGAAAGAAGTCAAAGATGACAGATGGGACGATATCCCATGTTCTTGGATTAGAAGAAGAATCAATATTGTCAAAATAACTACACTACCCAAAGCAATCTACAGATTCAATACAGTCTCTATTAAATTACCTATGATATTTTCCAAAGAACTAAATAAAAAAAAAATCTTAAAATTTCTTTGGAGACACAAAACACTCCAAATACCCAAAGCAATCTTGAGAAGTAAAAATGGAGCTGGACGAATTGGGTGATCAAACTCCAGACTGTACTAAAAAATAAAAAATAAAAAAAAATACAGTAATCAACACAGTATGGTACTGGAACAAAAACAGACAGAGATCAATAGAACAGGATAGAAAGCCAAGAGATAAACTGACACACCTGTGGTCAATCAATTTATGACACATGAGGCAAAAATACATATTGGAGAAAAGACAACGTCTTCAATAACTCGTGCTGCAATACTGGCCAGCTACATGTAAAAGAAAGAAATTCATAACATTCTCTAATGCCATACAGAAAAATAAACTCAATATGGACTACCTATTATAAACTTAACTGTAAGACTGGAGATACTCTAGAACTCCTAGAAGAAAACATAGGCAGAACACTTTTTGACATAAATCTCAGCAGTATTTTTTAAAATCCATTTTCTAGAGTAATGGAAATGAAAACAAAGATGAATAAATGGGACCTGAAGTCTGAAGTGTAGTTGCTCGTCATGTCTGACTCTTTGAGACCCCATGGATTGTAACCCACCAGGCTCCTCTGTCCTCTCCAGGCAAGCCTACTGGAGTGGGTTGCCATTCCCTTCTGCAGGGGATCTTCCCAATCTAGGGATCAAACCCGGGTTTCCTGCATTGTTGGTGGATTCTTTAGCATCTAAGCCACCAGGGAAGCCCTAGATGGGACCTAATGAAACTTAAAAGATTTTGCACAGCAAAGGAAACCATAAACAAAATGAAAAGACAATCTGTGGAATGGGAGAAAATATTTGCAGATGATGAGACTGACAAGGAATCAATTTTCAAAATATACAGCTTTGAAAGTGAAAGAGGAGAGTAAAAAGTTGGCTTAAAGCTCAACATTCAGAAAACGAAGATCATGGCATCTGGTCCCATCACTTCATGGGAAATAGACGGGGAAACAGTGGAAACAGTGTCAGACTTNACACGACTGGGTGACTGAACTGAACTGAACAGCTCAATAAAAGAAAAAAATCAATTGATCCAATTAAAAAATTAGAAAAAAGGCCTAAATAGACACTTCTCCAAAGAACACATACAAGTGGCCAATGTGAATAGATGCTCAATATTGCTATTTGGGAAATGCAAATCAAAATTAAACTGAGGTGTAATGTCACTCCAGTCAGATTGGCATCATCAAAATATCTACAAATATCAAATGCTGGAGAGGATATGGACTAAAAGGAATCTTCCTGAACTATTGGTGGAAATGTAAATTGGTATAATCACTATGGAATATAGAATGGAAGTTCCCTAAAAGACTAAAAATAGAGTTACTGTATGA
Organism: Neotragus moschatus; assembly: GCA_006410615.1. NCBI lineage: Eukaryota > Metazoa > Chordata > Mammalia > Artiodactyla > Bovidae > Neotragus > Neotragus moschatus. Next base: position 893,588 of record SJYA01001014.1, on the reverse strand, counting down.
ATCTGTAATCTCACTCCTGGGCATACATTTGGATAAAACTCTAATTCAAAAATATACATGTCCCCCAATGTTCAGAGTAGCACTATTCAAGATAACTAAGACACAGAAACATCCTAAATGTCCACTGATGGATAAAGATGATGTGATAATACACACACCCCCCACACATGCACAGGAACATTACTTAGCCATAAAAAAGAATAAAATAATGCCATTTGTGGCAACATGTATGGACCTAGAGATTATCTAAGCCAGATGAAGAAAGACAAATATATGATATCACTTAAGTGGGATCTTAAAAAATGATACAAATGAACTTATTTTCAAAATAGAAATAGAACTGTAAACACTGAAAACAAACTTATCATTATCAAAAGGGAAAGGTGTGAGATATGGATAAATTAGGAGTCTGAGATTAACATACACACACTAGTATTCATTTCAGTTCAGTCTCTCAGTCGTGTCCGACTCTTTGCAACCCCATGAATCATGGCACGCCAGGCTTCCCTGTCCATCACCAAGTGCTGGAGTTCACTCAGACTCACATCCATCGAGTCCATGATGCCATTCAGCCATCTCATCCTCTGTCGTCCCCTTCTCCTCCTGCCCCCAATCCCTCCCAGCATCAGTCTTTTCCAGCTTCAGCATCATTCCTTCCAAAGAAACCCCAGGGCTGATTTCCTTCAGAATGGACTGGTTCGATCTCCTTGCAGTCCAAGGGACTCTCAAGAGTCTTCTCCAACACCACAATTCAAAAGCATCAATTCTTTGGCACTCAGCCTTCTTCACAGTCCAACTCTCACATCCATACGCGACCACAGGAAAAACCATAGCCTTGACTAGACAGACCTTCATCAGCAAAGTAATGTCTCTGCTTTTGAATATACTAGTATCAATATATATAAACAGATAACCAACAAGGACCTACTGTATAGCACAAGGAACTATATTCAATTTTTTGTAATAACCTATAAGGGAAAAGAATCTGAAATATATGTATACGTGTGTGTGTGTGTATATATATATATACACACACATATATATAAAACTAAATCATTGTGCTGTACATCTGAAACTAACACATTTTAAGTCAATAATACTTCAGTTCATATACATATGCATATGTGAGTGTGTGTATATATACATATATATATATGAATCATACTGTGTAGTAGAGGAGCAAACATGAGGCCAATAATAATAGCAATAAAAATGATATGAATATCGTCAATAACAAAAAGAAGTCATAGAGCTGAAGAATACAATAGATGAACTGAAAAATACAATCCAGGGATTTGACAGCAGACTATATGAACCAGGGGAAAAGATCAGTGAAGTCAAGGAGAGGGCAATGGTCTCATTCGGAGCAGCAAAGAGAAAACAGTTTTAAAATGTAGACAGGTCAAGGAACTTATGAAACAACATCAAGTGGATGAACATTCACATTATTCGAGTTACAGAATCAGATAACATTATCAGAGCTTCAGAATTAGATGGATAAAGGGACAGAAAACTTATTTAAGTAATAGTGGCTAAAAACTTCTCTACCTTGGGGACCCACACCAAGACATCATAATTAAAATCTCAAAAGTTAAAGAAAGGAAACTTAAGAACACCAAGAAAAAAACAATTTGTTATATACAAGGAAATAAAAATAAGACATTTTTTTAACAGAAACTTGAGAAACCACAGGGTAGGTTCATAGTATATTTAAAAAACACACACACACAACCTTCCAACCAAGAATACTCTACCTGGCAAAATTATCTCTCAGAGTTGAAGGAGAGATAAATAGTTTTCAATAAAAGCTAAAGCTAAAGGAGTTTATCACCGTTAAACTTGCATATAAGAAATGTTAAAGAGACTTAGGTAAACAAAAAAGAAAAACATTTAAGCTAAAAAGAAAGGGCTCTGGGCTCTGCACTCCATCCAAAAGCACCATACTACACATTCTTCTCAAGTGCAATATCCTCCAGGAATGACCTCATGACCCCAGGCTGCTGCTAAGTCAATTCAGTCGTGTCTGACACCATGAGCCCTAATAAATTTAAGAAAATTGAAATTATATGAAGCATTCTCTCTCATCACAATACTGATGAGACTAGAAATAAACAAGAAAAATATTAAAAACAAACATTCAGTGGCTAAACAATATGCTACTAAACAACCAATGGATCACTGAAGAAATCAAACAAATAAATATCTAGAAACAAATGAAAATAAAAGCACAACTGTCCAAAATCTATGTGCTTTGTTGCTTAGTCATGTCTGACTCTGACCCCATGGACTTTAGCCCACCAGGCTGTTCTGTCCATAGGGATCTCCAGGCAAGAATACCAGAGTAGGTTGCCATGCCCTCCTCCCAATCCAGAGACTGAACCCAGGTCTCTAGCACTGCAGGCAGATTCTTACTGTCTGAGCCACCATGGAAGCCCTAAGACCCAAAACCTATAGGATACAGCAAAAGCACTTCTAGGAGGGAATTTTATAGCAATACAATCGTACCTCAAGAAACAAGAAAAATCTCAAATAAACAACCTAACCTTACACCTGGAACAACTAGAGAAAGAACAAACAAAACCTAAAGTTAGTAGAAGGAAAATATCATAAGACTAGAGCAGAAATAAATGAAACAGAGATAAAGAAAGCAATTGCAAAGATCAATGAAACTAAAAGCTGGTTCTCTAGAAAGACAACTTTGATAAACCTTTAGTCAGACTAGTCAAGAAAAAAAGGGAGAGGACTCAAATCAGTAAAATTAGAAATGAAAAGGGAAAAGTTACAACCGACTCCACAGAAATACAAAGGAGCATAAGAGACTACTGTGAGCAACTATATGCCAATAAAATGGATAATTTGGAAGAAATGGAAAAATTCTTGGGAAATTACAGTCTCCAAAGACTGAACTAGGAATAAATAGAAAATATGAACAGACCAATCAAAATCACTGAAATTCTGATTAAAAGACTCCCAACAAACAAAAGTACAAGACATGATGGCTTCACAGGCAAATTCTATAAAAGATTTAGAGAAGAGTTAACAACTATCCTGAAACTGTTCCAAAATATGGCAGAGGAAGGAAAACTTCCAAACTCATTCTTTGAGGTCACCATTGCCCTAATACCAAAATGAGACAATGATATCACAAAAAAGAAAATTACAGGCCAGTATCGCTGATGAACATCAATGTAAATATCCTCGACAAAATACTAGCAATCTGAAACCAACAATACATTAAAAAAGATCATACACCATGAGGTGAGATTCATCCCAGGCATGTAAAGATGTTTCAATACCCATAAATCAATAAAGGGGATATGCCTAATAAACAAATTGAAGAATAAAAGCCATATGATCATATCAATATATACAGAAAAAGTTTTTGACAAAATTCAGCACCCATTTATGATAAAAACTCTCCAGAAAGTGGGCATAGAGGGAACAAACCTCAACATAATAAAGACCATACACAACAAACCTACAACTAACATCAGGCTCGATGTTGGAAAGCTAAAAGCATTCCCTCTAAGGTCTGGAACAAGACATGAATATCAACTCTTACTGCTTTTATTTAACATAGTTTTGGAATTCTAGGTACAACAATCAGAGAAGAAAAAGTAAATGGAATCCAAATTGAAAAAGAAATAAAACTGTCACTATTTGCAGATGACATGATATTAATATTATACATAGAAGATCCTAAAGTCACTACCAGAAAACTAGTAGAGTTCATCAATGAGTTTGGTCAGCTGCAGGTTCAACAATAATACCCAGAAATCCCTTTCACATGAAAAGAGGCTCAATACCACTAACTATTAGAGAAATGCAAATCAAAACTATAACATCACCTCACACCAGCCACAATGGCTACCATCAAAAAAAAATCCACAAACAATAAATGGTCAAGAGGGTGTGAAGAAAAAGGAACCCTCTTACACTGTTGGTGGGAATGTAAATTGGTATAACTACTATAGTAGTTATACCAAGAGTATGGAAGTTCCTTAAAAAACTAAAAATAGAGCTACCATATAATTCTGCAATTCTATTCCTAGGCACATATCCAAAGAAAAACATGATCCAAAAGGATACATGTACCCCAATGTTCATTGCAGCACTATTTATAATAGCCAAGACATGAAAACAACCTAAACGTCCATCAACAGAAGAATGGACAGAAGATGTGGTACATATATACAACAGAATATTAGCCATTAAACAATGAAATATTGCAAGCCATTAATAAAAATGAAATAATCTTGCCATTTGCAGCAACATAGATGGACCTAGAGACTGTCATACTGAGTGAAGTAAGTCAGACAAAGGAGAAGTATTTTATGGAATGCCTTATATGTTGAATCTAAAATAATGCAAATGAACTCAGAAAACAGAAAGACATTCACAGACTTAAAGAACAACTTATAGTTGCTGAGGTAGAGGGAAGGCTAGGGGAAGGGATAGTTAGGGAAATTGGGATGGACATGTACACACAGCAGTATTTAAAATACGTAACCAACAAGGATCTACTGTATAGCACAGGGAACTCTACTCAATGTTATGTGGCAGTATGGAATAGGAGTGGAGTTTGGGGGAGAATGGATACATGTGTATGTATAGTTGAGTCCCGTTGCTGTTCATTTGCAATTATCAACACCGTTAATTGGGTATATCCCAATTCAAAAGAAAAAGTTAAAAAAAGAAAGGACTCTAAGTAATAACAAGGAAACATAGGAAAGTATAAATCTCCCTGGCTAAGATAAAAAGAAAGTAAATGTAGTGGATTAATCACTTATAAAGCTAGTATAGAGGTTAACACACAAAAGCAGTAAACATTACTACAATAATTATTTAAGGGAAACATAGGATAAAAAGATGTAAAATGTGAACATCAAAAACTAAAACTTAGGGAGTGGAGAGTAAAAATATAATTTTTATTGTTATAATTTTTATACTCATCAATAATTACTTTAAAAAGTAAGTGAATTAAATGTTCCAGTTGAGAGACATATAATGGCTGAATGGATTAAAGAAAAGAGAGACCCTATCTATAGGCTGCCTACAAGAGCCTGACTTCAGATATAGGGAAACATTCTGACTTAAGTGAAGACATAAAAAAAGTATTTAATGAAAATAAAAATCAAAAGAAAGCTTTGCTAGCTATACTTATATCAAACAATATATTCTTCAAAATAAAGACTTTATAAGAGACAGAAAAGGTCATTACATAATGACATAGGGGTCAATCCAAAGAGAGATATAGCATCATTTGTTCATATTTATGTTGCCAACATAAGAGAACCAAAACATATAAATCAAATATTAACACAGCTAAAGGGAGAGATAGCAATATAATAATAGAAAGTGACTTTAACATACCATTTAAATCAACAAGTCATTCAGATAAAAATCAATAAGGAAATCATTTTCCTTAAACAAAACATTTTACCCAATGAAATTAACAGATATACACAGAATATCCCATCCAAAAGAACAGAATACATATTCTTCTCAAGTACACATAGAATATTTTCCAGGATAGATATGTTAGACCACAAAATATGTTAATAAATTTGAGAAGATTCACCACATTATCTTCTCTGATCACAACAGTTTGAAAATATATTTTTAATTATGAGAAGAAACTGGAAAATTCACAACTATGTGAAGTTTAAATGACATCCTCCTGAACAAATACTAGGTAGAAGAAGAAAATCAAAAGAGAAATAAAAAATAAAGACAAATAAAAATGGAAATATAACACACTAAAACTTATACAATGGAGCAGAAGTTATTACAAGAAGTAGCTCATACAGACAAATGCTTATCTCCTGAAATGAAAATCTCAAATAAAACACCTAACTTCACATTTCAATGACCTACATAATGAACAAATGACAAAAATTAGAGCAGAAATAAATGATAAGTTCAGTTGCTAGTTGTGTCCAATTCTTTGTGACCCCAGGGACTGCAGCATGCCAGGCTTTCCTGTCCATCACCAACTCCCAGAATTTGCTCAAACTCATGTCCATAGAGTCGGTGATGCCATGTAACAATTTAATCTTCTGTTGTGCCCTTCTCCTCCTGCCTTCACCTTTTCCAGCATCAGGATCTTTTCCAAAGAGTCAGTTCTTCGCATCAAGTGGCCAAAGTACTGGAGTTTCAGCTTCAGCATCAGTCCTTCCAATGAATATTCAGGACTGATTTCCTTTAGGATTGACTGGTTTGATCTCCTTGCCATCCAAGGGGCTCTCAAGTGTCTTCTCCCACACCACAGTTCAAAAGCATCAATTCTTGGCACTCAGCTTCTTTTATAGTCCAACTCACATCCATACATGACTACTGGAAAAACCATAGCCTTGACTAAATGGACCTTTGTTGGCAAACTAATGTCTCTGTTTTCTTAATATACTGTTGAGGTTGGTCATAGCTCTGATCTTCTAATTTATTGGCTGAAGCCACCATTTGCAGTGATTTTGAAGCCAAAGAAAATAAAGTCTGTCACTGTTTCTATTGTTTCTCCATCAATTTGCCATGAACTGATGGGATCAGATGCCATGATCTAAGTTTTTTCAATTTTGAGCTTTAAGCCAGCTTTTTCACTCTTCCATTTCACTTTCATCAAGAAGCTTATTAGTTCCACTTCATTTTCTGTCACAAGGGTGGTATCATCTGAGTATCTGAGATTATTGATCTTGATTCCAGCTTGTGCCTCATCCAGCCTGGCATTTTGTATGATGTACTTTGCATATAAGTTATTAAAATAAACATGGTGACAATATACAGCCTTGATGTATTCCTTTCCCAATTTGGAACTAATCTTTTGTTCCATGTCTGTTTCTAACTGTTGCTTCTTGACCTGCATACAGATTTCTCAAGAGGCAGGTGAGATGGTGGGATATTCCCATCTCTTTCAGAATTTCCCACAGTTTGTTGTGATCTACACAGTCAAAGACTTTGGTGTAATCAGTAAAGCAGAAGTAGATGTTTTCCTGGACTTCTCTTGCTTTTTTAATGATCCAGAGGATGTTGGCAGTTGGATCTCTGGTTCCTCTGCCTTTTCTAAATCCATCTTGAACATCTGGAAATTCATATACTGTTCACATACTGTTGAAACAAGGCTTGGAGAATTTTGAGCATTACTTTGCTAGCATGTGAGATGAGTGCAATTGTGTGGTAGTTTGAACATTCTTTGGCATTGTCCTTCTTTGGCATTGTAATGAAAACTGACTTTTCTAGTCCTGTGGCCACTGCTGAATTTTCCAAAGTCGCTGGCATATTGAGTGCAGCACTTTCACAGCATCATCTTTTAGGATTTGAAATATCTGAACTGGAATTCCATCACCTCCACTAGCTTTGTTCATAGAGATGCTTCCTAAAGCCCACTTGACTTCACATTCCAGGATATCTGGCTCCAGGTGAATGATCAAACCATTGTGATTATCTAGGCCATGAAGATCTTTTTTGTACAGGTTTTCTGTGTATTCACCTCTTCTTAATATCTTCTGCTTCTGTTAGGTTCATACCATTTCTGTCCTTTATTGAGCCCATCTTTGCATGAAGTGTTCCCTTGGTATCTATAATTTATTAAAAAGATCTCTAGCCTTTCCCCTTTCTGTTGTTTTCCTCTATTTCCTTGCACTGATCACTGAGGAAGGCTTTCTTATCTCTTCTTGCTATTCTTTGGAACTCTGCATTCAGATGAGTGTATCTTTTCTTTTCTCCTTTGCCTTTAGCTTCTCCTCTTTTCACAGCTATTTGTAAGCCCTCCTCAGACAACCATTTTGTCTTCTTGCATTCCTTTTTCTTGGGGATGGTCTTGATCACTGCCTCCTGTTCAGTGTAATTAACCTCCATCCATAGTTCTTCAGGGCACTGTCTATCAGATCTAATCCCTTGAATCTATTTGTCACTTCCATTGTATAATCATAAAGGATTTGATCCAGATCATACCTGAATGGTCTCATTAGTGGGTCACAGCCTGTGACTCAAGCCCTCTTGAAGGAGGTTGACACTAACCCTGCCATAGAGCCACCACATAGGTGACCCAACAACTGCAGAACAAATATACCAAAGAAATCTTCACATTGTTAAGAAATTTTTAGGACCCACAACAGATTTCCCAACCTGGGGATCTGGCAAAGGGACTGAGAACCCTCAGAGAATTTGACTTTGGAGGCCAGTGGGATTTGCTTACAGAGCTTACATAGGACAGGGGAAACAGACTCTTGGAGGGCACAAACAAAACTTTGTGTGCACCAGGACCCAGAACAAAGAAAAAGTGACCTTACAAGAGACTGACCTAGTCTTGCCTAGGAATATCCAGGAGTCTCTGGAGGAGGCATGGATCATCAGAGATCTGCTGCAGGGTCGGGGCACTGAGTGCAGCAGTGTGTGCACAGGACCTTTTGAAGGAGGTTGCAGTTATCTTCATTACCTCCACCATAGTTTGGCCTCGGGTCAAACAACAGGGAAGGACTACAGCCCGGTCCATCAACAGAAACTTGGATTCAAGATTTCCTGAGCATGGCCCTGACTATCAGAACAAGATCCAATTTCCCTGCAGTCTGTCTCTCCCATCAGGAAACTTCCATAAGCCTCTTATCCTTACCTGTAGAGGGCAGACAGAATGAAAACCACAATAACAGAAAACTAAACAAACTGATAATATGGACCACAGTCTTGTCTAACTCAATGAAACTGTGAGCCATGTCATGTAGGACCACCCAAGATGGACGGGTCATGGTGGAAAGTTCTGACAAAATGTGATCCATTAGAGAAGGAAATGGCAAACCACTAAAGTATTCTTGCCTTGAGAACCCCATGAACAGTAGGAAAAGGAAAAAAAGATAGAACACTGAAAGATGAACTCCCTAGATCAGTAGGTGCCCAGTAAGCTATTGGAAAATAGTAGAGAAATAACTCTAGAAACAATGAAGAGACAGAGCCAAAGTAGAAACAATGCCCAGTTGTGAATGTGAGAGAAGTAAAGTCTGATGCTATACAGAGCAATATTACATAGGAACCTGAAATGTTAGGTCCATGAGTCAAGGTAAAATAGAAGTGGTCAAACAGGAGATGGCAAGAGTGAACACTGACATTTTAGGAATCAGTGAACTAAAGTGGACTGGAATGGGTGAAATTTAATTCAGATGACCATTATATCTACTACTGTGGGCAAGAATCCCTTGGAAAAAATGGAATAGCACTAATAGTCAACAAGAGAGTCTGAAATGTGGTACTTATACGTAATCTCAAAAATGACAATGATCTCTGTTCATTTCCAAGGCAAACCATTCAATATCACAGTAACCAAAGTCTATGCCCCAACTAGTAATGCTGAAGAAGATGAAATTGAATGGTTCTATGAAGCCCTACAAGACCTTCTAGAACTAACATCCCCAAAAAGGTGTCCTTTTCATCATAGGGGACAGGAATGCAAAAGTAGGAAGTCAAGAGATACCTGGAGTAAGAGGCAAATTTGGCCTTGGAATACAAAGTGAAACAGGGCAATAGCTAACTGAGTTTTTCCAAGAGAACACACTTGTCATAGCAGAACCCCTCTTCCAACAACACAAGAGAATACTCGACACATGGACATCACCAGATGGTCAACACCAATATCAGATGGATTATATTCTTTGCAGCCAAAGATGGAGGAGCTCTATACAGTCAGTAAAAGAAAGACTGAGAGCTGACTGTGGCTAAGATTATGAACTCCTTATTGCCAAATTCAGACTTGAAGAAAGTATGGAAATGAATGAAACAGAGACTTAAAAGAAAATAGAAAAAAAAAGCAATGAATCCAAGAGCTAATTCTCTGAAGACAAAATTCACAAACCTTTAGACTCATTAAGAAAAAAAGAGCATACAAATAAAATCAGAAATTAAGGAGGAGATATTATAACTGAAACCACAGAAATATAAAGGATTATAGGACTACTAGGGCTTCCTAGGTGGCACTGGTATTAACAGAACCTGCCTGCCAATGCAGGAGATATAAGAGATCCTGGTTCTATCAATGGGTGGCAGAGATCCCCTTGGGAAGGGCATGGCAACCCACTCCAGTATTCTTTGAAGGAGAATCCCATGGGCAGAGGAATCTTGAGGTCTATGGTCTGTAAGGGTCACAAGAAGCTGGACCCAACTGAAGCAACTTAACATGCATGCATGTGGGATTACTATGATAATTTATGTCCCAACAAATCTGACAACCTAGGAAAAAAAATTCCTAGTAAAGTATAATCTACCAAGACTGAACTATGAATAAATAGAACCTCTGAAGACAATGATTACTAATAAGCATGTGGAATAAACAAAAATCTCCCCCCAAAATGAACTTCCAGGCAAAGTGGCTTTGCTGATCACTTCTATTAAACATTCAAAGATGAATGAATAACAACTGTTTTCCAGCTCTTTAAAAAAAAAAACCAAAACACTAAGAGGAAAAACTTACAAACTCATTTTGATGCCAATGTTACCATGATCTTAAACCAGACAATGATGCCACAAAAAAAGAAAATTACAGATCAATATCCCTAATGAACACACATGTTACAAATTAGCAAATTAATTTTAACAATAAGTTAAAAGGATCACACATTATGAACAATGGAATTTAGTCCAGGGATGCAAAGTAGTTCAATATCCACAAGTCACTCAATTTAATATACCACATTAATAAAATGAAGGGTAAAAACCATATGATTATCTCAATAGACACAGAAAAAGCATTTGAAAGAATCTGTACTCCATTTATGGTAAAAAACTCTCAAAATCTGATATAGAGGGAAAATATTTCAACATGATAAAGGCCATACATGACAAACATACAGCTAACATCATAGTCAACAGTGAGATGGTGAAAGCTTTTCATCTAAGATCAGGACATATGTCCACTGTTGCTAGTTTTTAAAAGTATACTATTGGGAGTCCTAGTATGTTAGAAGTCCTGGGCTTCCTGGGTAGCTCAGCTGGTAAAGAATCCACCTGCAATGCAGGAGACCCTGGCTCAATTCTTGGGTCAGGACGTTCCCCTGGAGAAGGGACTGTCTACCCACTCCAATATTCTTGGACTTCCCTGGTGGCTCAGACAGTAGAGAATCCGCCTGCAGTATAGGAGGCCTGGGTTCCATCCCTGGGTTGGGAAGATCCCTGGAAGGGCACATGGCAGCCCACTCCAGTATTCTTGCCTGGAGAATCCCCAAGGACAGAGGGGCCTGGTTGGCTAGTCCATGGGGTCACAAAGAGTTGGAAATGACTGAACAACTTAAGCACATTGGAAGTCCTAGTGAGTATATTTAGTTAAGAAAAATAAAGACACCCAAATTGTAAAGGAAAGTGTCACTAATTGAAGATCATCTGATATTATATATATAGAAAACCCTAAAGACACCACCAAAAATTGTTAGAACTAAACAACAAATTCAATAAAATTGTAGGATACAAAATATTCAAAATTCTGTGTAACTTCTATATGTTGATAATTATCTGAAACAGAAATTAAGTAAACAAATTCATTCACAATTATATAAAAAATAATAAAATACTTTGACATAAATTTAACTAAAGAGGAAAGTTATTTATACAGTGAAAACTATAAGATATTAATGAAATACAGAAATACATGAAAAGATATTCCATGCTCATGGATCAGAAGAATATTGTTAAAACTTTATATACTACCCAAAACAATCTACAAATTCACCGTAATCCCTCCTAAAATTTCAATGTCATTTTTCACAAATATAGAATCAGTTCAGTTCAGTTGCTCAGTCGTGTCCGACTCTTTGCGACCTCGTGAATCGCAGCACACCAGGCCTCCCTGTCCATCATCAACTCCCGGAGTTCACTCAGACTCACGTCCATTGAGTCAGTGATGCCATCCAGCCGTCCCATCCTCTGTCATCCCCTTCTCTTCCTGTCCCCAATCCCTCCCAGCATCAGAGTCTTTTCCAATGAGTCGACTCTTCACATGAGGTGGCCAAAGTACTGGAGCTTCAGCTTTATCATCATTCCCTCCAAAGAAATCCCAGGGCTGATCTCCTTCAGAATGGACTGGTTGGATCTCCTTGCAGTCCAAAGGACTCTCAAGAGTCTTCTCCAACACCACAGTTCAAAAGCATCAATTCTTTGGTGGTCAGCTTTCTTCACAGTCCAACTCTCATATCCATGCACGACTACTGGAAAAACCATAGCCTTTGTTGGCAAAGTAGTGTCTCTGCTTTTCAATATAGAATAAATCATTTTAGGATTTATTTATAAAATAAAACATGAACCATAAAAAAAATCCCAATTTGCTAAAGACACCTTTAGAATAAAGAACCAACCTGAAGGCATGATGCTCCCTGATTTCAAACTATATTACAAAGCAGTATGAACAAAAACAGCATGATTTGACATACAAACAGATACAAAGGTCAATGGAATAAGGTATTGAGTTCAGAAATAAATCTAGACATATTCGAATGATTAATTTACTAAGGAACCAAGAATATACAGTGAGGAAATGAAAGTCTTTTCTATATATATGATTGGGAAAACTATATACACCATGCAAATGAATGAAACTGGATCACTGTCTTACATCATACACAAAACTAAACTGGATTAAAGACCTGTATGTAAGACCTGAAACCATAAAAATCCTACAACAAAACAGAGGTGGTATGCTTGTTGACATTAGTCTTGGTGATTATTTTTTGGATTTGATACCGAAAGGAAAAATAAAGAAATGGGACTAAACCTAATTAAATGCTTCTGCCCAACAAAGGAGATAATCAACAAAATGAAAGGCAATCCAGAGAAGGGAACAAAATCTTCACAAATTATTTATCTGATAAGGGATTACTATCAAATTATATAAATAACTCATACAACTCAATCGCAAAAACCCACAAGCAATCTGATTAAAAAATGAGCAAAATGTCTAAAAACACATTTCTTCAAAGAAGACATAAAAATGGCTTATAGTATGTGAAAAGATGCTCAACATCACCAACCATCATTGAAACATAAGTCAAGACCATAACAGAATATCACCTCACACTTGTGAGACTAGCTACTGTTTTCCAAAAGACAAGAAATAAGTGTTGCTGAGGATGTGGAGAAAAAGAGAGCAACTGCACCCTTTTGGTGCAAATGTAGATTGGTTTATCCATGGAGTTTCCTCAAAAAATTTCAGGTAGAACTACCATGTAATTTAGCAATTCCACACTTCTGGGTATTAATCTGATGAAAACAAAGATCAAAGACACAAATTTGAACCAACAGAGGTACCCTCATGCTCAAAGCATTATTACAATCACTAAGACATAAAAACAACCTAAAAGTTTGTTGATGGATGAATGGATAAGAAGATTATATATATGTTATATATACATATATATCATAACAGAATCCTATTTAGCCAAAAAAAGAAAATTTTCCATTTGCAACATGAATGGACCTTGAGAACATTTTATGCTAAGTAAAAAGTCATAGAAAGATAAATACCATATCACTTGTATGTATAATCTAAAAACAAAACAAAACCAAATAACAATAACAAAAAATCCCACTAGCTTATGGTAAATTGAACACATTAGTTGTCTTGAGGCAGAGGGTGAAGGGTAGATGAAATGGGTAGAGAGGGTCAAAGGGATGTAATGTACAGCATGGTGAGTATTTTTAACAATGCTGTGTCACATAGTTGAGAGTATCTAGGAGAATGGATCTTGAAGTTCTCATCACACAGAAATATTTTATAACTTCACAAGGTATAGATAATATGTTAATGGGGCTTATTGGGGCTATTATTTTGAAACAGACACACGTGTCAAATGATTATGTTGGGGGAGTATGTGATTTCCTTGGTTCTGTCTTGCCACAGCAAAAATTTGAAACCGCGGGCCAGTGTTACAGCTCAGTTTTATTTGACAAGCAAAGGAGAATACATCCTTGAGGTGTGAGGGCAGTTCAGTTCAGTTTCTCAACTGAATGTCCAACTCTTTGGGACGCCATGGACTGCAGCACACCTGGCCTCCCTGTCCATCACCAACTCCCACAGTTTACTCAAACTCATGTCCATTGAGTTGGTGATGCCAACGCAAAAGAAGAGAGGGGCTCAATTTTGGCTCCTCTTTTTATGTTTTTTTTTCTCCTCCCCTTGAGCCTGCCCTATGTAAAGTGGGTTAGCCAGGAGGGCTGTTTGTTTCACCTGAGGTTCTCATTCCAGTCGTCAGATCTTCCTTTGATCTATTTTCACGGGCTTTTTCCTTTCTTTGTCTTTTAGCCACCACTATTTTGGACTCCTTTTTCCTATTCTCACTATCTAACAATTACATTGTTCACCTAAAACTAACACAATGGTACACAATTATACCTCATTAAAAAAAAAAATTATAGGTATGAGGCCAGCCTGAAAATATGAGCAGGATTTTCAGGCTCAGTATTCAAGCCAAGGGTTACTTCTAAATATTCAAACCAGTTAGGACACACAAACAGATGTAGGTAAAAGCTATACAGGCCAGTTCTGCGCAGATCTAAAGAGGTTAACTTCCAGAAGTTCAAGCTGAGAAAGACAGAAGGCTAAAGCATTAACAGCCCAGTCACACAGGCACCAACCCAGCATTCATATTAGGTCTGAGGAAACCACAGGAAGCATATTATTTAATGAGATGACTAGAAACAGCTGTTCAAAATCTGGAAGAGAATGGGGCTAGTAATTTCAGAACAAAAAGTGGTTTATTTTATTTTTATTTATTTTCAATAATCTTTGTCATTATTTTAGTCACTTTTCTGAGTGGGCATTGGAGCATGTGGGTAAGTGACTAATGGCGGGAAGGTGCAAGATGCTTCCAGAGAGAGGCAGAGTTCTGCAAGCACTGCTGTGCAGAGCAAAGGCTGAATTCCTCAATAAGTCACTTTTGCCTCTTGATCTTCCTATCCTTGACAGATAATATGAATATTCCTATTACTCCTTCCTTGTCTGTATCTCTGATTTTTCCTTGTCTGTATCTCTGCTGAAAAAGACAGTGATAATTATTTAAATAATATGGCTATTTATCAGAGGCATTTAGTGATATTTTTCCCCTTTAATGAGGTAGGAGTGATACTGGAGAAATTTTACATTTAGTTGGCATAAATGTTCTTGGAAAATTAAAATAAATGCAAAAGATGACATTTTACAAGATTGCTTTCCATTCTTAACATAATGAACAATTCAGTCACTGTTGAATAGCCCAATCTATTTTATTTCTTTGAACAAATTCCACAGTAAGAGCCAACATCACCCATTTGCTTCCAAAGCAGAAAGTAATTATCATCACAATTAGCTTTTACAAAGATGCACATTTTCCTTATGGCATTGCTTCTCATCTTCACCTTCCTCTCCAATTTGTATTCATATCTCCAAAGTGGCTGTATAAAAGAGATTACCTCTTTTGCATCTACTTATATAGCTCCATTGAGAAACTCTGTAGAAACATTAAAATATAGACAACTATTGCCTGAGCCACCAAAGTTACATTTTAGCCAATATGTAAGGTCAAGGCAAATTGTCTTTTGAGATTCTGAAGGAATTTCAGAAATATGGATGTTACTTCACTGAGAAAAAATATTTAAAAGTGTTTCTTTGGGGATATTTATGGAAAACACAAGGCTTTTAAACTGTTAGTCTCACTTTCATTATTCCCTGATCCCTGTCTTTTGAGGGAGTCAAATGCTTTTGACTGGCTTCTCTGGTGTCTCAGACAGTAAAGAACCTGTCTGGAACACAGGAGACAAAGGTTTGATCCCTGGGTTGAGAAGATCCCCTGGAGAAAGGAACGGCAACCCACTCCAAGATTCTTGCCTGGAGAATCCCACAGACAGAGGAGCCTGGGGGGCTATAGTCCATAGCTTCGCAAAGAGTTGGACATGATTGAGGGGCCCTCACTTTGAAAGGATATGAAGCAAATGGAAAGTTGGATAGATGAGATCATTTGCCTTCACTACAAAATCGTGTTGTCAGAGGTCCAATCAGAGATATTAGCTGTCCTCTAAAATATGCTAGGAAGATTGATACACTAAGGGCTAACGTTAATTGCTTAAATCCAGTGTCAAACTGTCCCAAATCTGCTAGAATTCCCAACAAATGGCACAAAAGGAGAAGGCAGAAAAACAGAAAAGATCTTGCATATGTCTGTGGCTAAATTTTTATAAGATTAGTTATTTGGGTGTATAAATTCATGTGGGTAACAGTGAGGGGCTCTCTCAGAATTTGGAAAACAGAGAAAGACGACTATTCTCTAAGCACTATAAAATCTACCACAAATGATGAGATTCAAAGTCACCTTGAAGAGACAAGCTGACCTCCTGGGCAGAACAAGATTAAAGAAGGTATTAATGAATCCAAAAAAGAATTATTTATTAGAAACAGGGGTTAATTAGCATAAAACATAGAAAAGAAAGACCATTAGGCAATCAATGGCAGCAGTTCCTCCTCCTAGCTCTATCTTAGGGAGAGAGCAAACACACTGATAAAAGATTCACCATGCTTGGTTTGGCAGCAGGTATCTCTCCATTCTAAGAGATGTAAAGATTAGAAGCCGGATGCAATTAAATATTGAAGTCCTGAACCAATTCTCTGCCCTCATTGTGTGTTCACCAATCAACACTAGGATCATAATTTTATGTTGTAGGAGCTAGTTTTCCTTCAGGGATGGAAGTACAGCTAGAGTACATTTATATCTAATCTCTTGTAGTGTGATTACATCCCTGAAGTATAGGTCCCTATCACTGCCAAAATCACCAGGCAGGCAAAGCTAATAAGGAAAGACAAGGAGAAATCAACAAGGTAAATGCCAATTTGGAAGGTCTCCGTCTGTCTGCCCAGTCAGTTTCTCCAATACAATTCCAGTGCACTGGTTGTAGTAGATAGTGTGGTTTGGGTGTTTTGCTGCTGTTGTTTTAGCTGCCCACACTCCTTCCCTCCTACTTGGCACCTGCAATAAACTCTGCATTTTCTGTCATCACACCTGGTGTTACTAGATTGACTTTACTGTAGACAGGGTAGAGGACTCAAATTCAGCTAGTATAATCAAACTCACTTGTATAATCATTTGGGTAAGTTGTGGTTTTCAGGGGATTGTGATGATTTTAAACTATCCATTCCTTAGCAGTTATAGATGTGTTTAGATTTTTAAATAACTTTTTTCTTGATTTTAAAATGTTAAGTGAATTAAAATTGTCATACAGAGACAGAAATGATCACATTATGAAAATATTTAAAATTCATATATGTTGTTTATAATAAAATTACATAAAGTAAACACATATACAGAGATTGAAAGTTAACTAGTGTAAAAAGATGAAGTGAATACCTATACTGACATCAGATAGATTTTTTTAAATGCATTATTGGGGGAGCATTAAGTATATAGTAAAAATGCATTCTATTTATGAAAAGCCATACCAATTCTAAATATGCTTGCCTCTAATAAACTAACCTCAAGCTTTAAGAGGTCAAGTTGATAGAACTATAGGTTGAAATTGATACATTCTCCATTTTAAGGGAGAGTTCAATAAACCTCTTTAAATTATTACAATGCAAGTATAATAATTAAAAAAAAACAGAAGGAATATATAAGAGCTGAACAACTAGCAAGTTTTACTTAGTATGAAAAAGAACAAAGTGAAAGTGTTAGTTGCTCAGTCATGTCTGACTCTTTGCGATATCAAAGACTATGCCCGCCAGGCTCCTCTGTCCATGAAATTCACCAGGCAAGAATACTGGAGTAGGTAGCCATTCCCTCCTCCAGGAGGTCTTCCCAACTCAGGGACTGAACTCAAGTCTCCTGCATTGTGGGCAGATTCTTTACCATCAGAGCTACCAAGGATGCCCTTTACATAGCATAAGCATATTGAATTCTATATTAAGGTTAGCAATTACATACTTTTCTCATGCATACATGAATCAGTTAATAATTGATCAAAGCCTCAACATATCAGAAAGTAATCACCGTATTCTGATAATGCAATCAAAAATAAGTTCATTTTTAAAAATAGCTAAAAAACTGCTATAAATGTTTAGAAATTCAATTAAAGAAGTAAAAACCATAATAAAAATGTAAAAGACATTTAAAACCAATGAATAATGAAAAAACTATACATCAGGACATAAGTTTAAGCAAACTCCAGATATAGTGAAGGACAGGGAAGCATGGTATGTTCTGTAGTCCATGGAATCACAAACAGTCAGACACGACTTAGCGACTGAACAACAACAACAAAATATATCAGAACACATAGAACTCAGCTAACACAGTGCTTCAAGGGAAATTTATATCCTTAGGTATTTAGAAAAGTTATAGTCAGAGAAAATTACTTCTTTTGTTGTTAAAAGGCAGTATTACTAAGATATAACTTATACAATACAGCAATCACCAATTTTAAATACAGTGACCATCACAAACCACTTTTAGAACATTTTGTCACCCAAAATGATCCCTAAGACTCTTGGTAGTTAGTCAATTCCTGGTCCCACCCCTAGAGCCAAGACAAAAAATAGTCTGCTTTCTGTTACTATAGATTTGCCTCTTCTAGATGCACGTCATCATCACCTCCACCAGCTTGCTCACAGTCATACTTCCTAAGGTCCACTTGACTTCACACTCTAGGCTGTCTGGCCATGGCTGCCTGAAGAGGCCTTGGTGGACTGGGAAGTGGCTTCACAAAGATCACAGTAGAGATGGAGGTGGGAGCAGGTTAGTGACCAGCACCCCCATGTCCAAGTGCAGAGGTGGCAGCAACAGCAGATTGGCTGGCCCCAGGGTGACCAGCCGCAGAGGAAAGCAAGGGTACCATTGGCTCCTGGGTGGCTGATAAGCTCCACTGGCCAGCAGCACCTATTTCACATCTTAAAACATGATGCTGTTAAAGTGCTGCACTTATTATGCCAGCAACATTGGAAAACTCAGCAGTGGTCACAGGACTGGAAAAGGTCAGTTTTCATTCCAATCTCAAAGAAAGATAATGCCAAAGAATTTTCAAATTACTGTACAATTGCACTCATTTCACACGCCAGCAAGATTTTGCTCAAAATCCTTTAAGCTAGGCTTCAGCAGTATGTGAACTGAGAACTTCCAGGTGTCCAAGCTGGATTTATAAACGGCAGAGAAACCAGATATCAAATTGCCAACATATGCTGGAACACAGAAAAAGGTAGAGAATCTCAGAAAAACATCTACTTCTGTTTCATTGACTACACTAAAACCTTCGACTGTGTGGATCACAACGAACTGTGGAATATTCTTTATGAGATGGGAATACCAGACCACCTTACCTGCCTCCTGCAAAACCTGTAGGCAGGACAAGAAACAGTTAGAAATGGACATGGAACAATAGACTGGTTCGAATCTGGGAAAGGAGTACCCTGTTTATTTAACTTCCATGCAGAGTCCATTATGTGAAATGCTGGGCTGGATAAAGCTCACACTGGAACCAAGATTGTAGGGAAAAATATCTATAACCTCAGATATGCAGATGACAACTAACGGCAGAAAGTGAAAAAGAACTAAAGAGTCTCTTGATAAAAGTGAAAGAGGAGAGTGCAAAAGCTGGCTTAAAACTCAACATTCAAAAAACAAAGATCTTGGCATCCAGTCCCATCACTTCAGAGCAAATAGATGAGAAAAGTGTGGAAACAGTGTCAGATTTCATTTTCTTAGACTCCAAAATCAATGTGGATGGTGACCGCAGCTATGAAATTAAAATGCTTGCTCCTTGGAAGCATAGCTATGTTAAACCTAGAGAGTGTTTTAAAAAGCAGAGACATCACTTTGCCAACAAAGGTCCCTATAGGCAAAGCTATAGTTTTTCCAGTAAATATGTACAGATATGAAAGTTGGACAATAAAGAAGGCTGAGCACCAAAAAACTGATGCTTTCGAACTATGTACAGGAGAAGACTCTTGAGAGTCCCTTGGACAGCAAGGAGATCAAACCTAACCAGTCAATTCCAAAGGAAATCAATGCTGAATATTCATTGGAAGGACTGATGCTGAAGCTTCAATACTTCAGCCACCTGATGTGAAGAGCTGACTCAGTAGAAAAGACCCTGATGCTGGGAAAAATAGAGGGCAAGAGGAGAAGCAGGCAACAGAGGATTAGATGGTTGGATGCTATCACTGATTCAATGGATATGAGTTTGTTCAGAGAAGCCTGGCATACTGCAGTTCATGGGGTTGCTAAGAGTTAGACATGACTCAGAGACTGAACAACAAGAAGACCCTTAAGATAAATGGAATTATACAATACATCATTATTTTGACTTGGTGTCTTTCACTTAGGGTAATGAGATGCATAAATATTTCATGGAGCAGTAGTTCCCTCCTTTTGTTGAATAGTGATCAGTTGTATAAGACATTTTCATTCTTCATTTACCAATGACTGAGGTTTCCAGTTTCTTCACAGCCTCGCCAACAACTGTTGCTGTTTGACTTCTAATTAAAGCCATCCTAATGAGTGTGAGGTGGTATTTTTTTTTTACTTTACATTTTCCAAATATATAATTTTTTTTAAAATGTAAGAAAATGAGAAAAGCATGAAAAAAAAGTGTCATGTCTATCTGGAACTTGAAAAGTAACAAAATAAACCCCAAGAAATTATAATATGTAATAAAATAGGAGTATAAATTAATGACAAAAATATACAACATGAAAGATTAAATCTAAAAAATTGCTTTATAAAATATATCAAAAGGCATATTTTTGATGATATATCTAGAAACTGAAAGAGGAACTCCCAGGTCATTAGGTGCCCAATAAGCTACTGGAGATCAGTGGAGAAATAACTAGAGAAAGAATGAAGGGATGGAGCCAAAGCAAAAACAATACCCAGTTGTGNGGGGCAGGAGGAGAAGGGGAAGGCAGAGGATGAGATGGCTGGATGACATCACGGACTCAATGAACGCGAGTCTGAGTGAACTCCGGGAGACAGTGATGGACAGGGAGGCCTGGTGTGCTGCGATTCATGGGGTCACAGAGTCGGACACGACTGAGCGACTGAACTGAACAGTGATATTGTACCTTTTAATATACCAGTTGGTCATTTGTATGCCTTCTTTGGAAAAATTCAGTTTGTCTCTCCATTTTTAAATTAGATTGTGTGTGTATGTGGTTCTGTTTGTTTTGTTTCTGCTATTGAGTTATATGACTACTTTATGTATTTCAGATATTAACTGTGATCAGATATATGACTTGTAAATAGTTTCTCCCATTATACAGGCTGCCCTTTCATTTTGATGATGATTTCTTATGCTGCACAGAAGTTTTGTTTGTTGTTTTAGTTTGACAAAACTCTACATGTTGATTTTTGCTTTTGATGTTATATATCCAAGAAAATATTACTATTGTCAAGGACAATTTTCCCTTTGTTTTCTCCCAGAATTTTCTAGTTCTAGTTCTCATTTTTAGGTCTTTAATTCATGGAATTAATTTTTGTGAATGGTTTAAAATAGATGAGTCCATTTCATTCTTCTGCATGTGATTATCCAGTTTCCAAACATCATTTATTGCAGAAGCTTCACTTTGTTCAATAAATACTCTTGGCTTCCTTGTAAAAAATTAGTTGACCATATATGTAAAGGCTTATTTCTGGGTTCCTGATTCTGCTTCATGGCTTAAGTGCCCATTTTTATATCAGTTCAATACTTTTATAGCTTTGTAGTATAGTCTGAGCCTAGGAAGTGTGATGTCTACAGCTTTGTTCTCTTTCAAGATTGCTTTGGCTATCTGGGGTCTTTTGCTGTTCCATACAAGCTTTAGGATTGCTTCTTCTATTTCTGTGAAAAATGCCATTGAAATTTTGACAGGGATTGTGCTGAGCCTACAGATAGCTTTGGGCATTATGGACATTTTAATAATATTAATTTTTCCAATTCATAAACATGGATAACTTTCTACTTATTTGTCTCCATGACCAAACTTTAGTCAGGCTCTTCTGAACTCTCTTGACTAAACCATAACATTGGCCTGCCTTTAGCAAGAATTCTGTTGAGTCCAGTTTAGGTGAGAATTATCCACCCTTGATACATGATCAGTTTCCTCATCCTCCACCCTTGATGTGCTTATCATTCACTTTTCCTTGCTGTATTTGGACCTAAGTTCAATCTCTCTATCCTTTTGAACTAGTCTTGGATAAAATATGTACTGTTTTAACAAATGTAAAAATTAAAAAAATTTTGGAAAATACTAATTATCATAATAAAAATTTGATTTTATACCTCTAATAATGAGGACAGGCTAGAGAACTAGTTTTCTTCATGTCAGATTCCTATTTATCAAGTGTGAGAGCTGATTTAGCATATCAGTTAAGAAACCTGAATCAGGTACTAATTATGTTAACTATGTGACCTTAGACAAATTTTTAAACATTTAATGACTATTTCTTCAGGAAAAAAAAAAAAAAAAAAATCCTAGTTCCCCAGTCCAGGCTGATAACTAGGCTTTTGAGTACAAGGCTTTTTATTGGTATAAAGTGCATTTTTATTCATATGCATATGAATATGGTAAATGTTTATTGGGGAAAGGGTTGTACATAAGAAAAATGCAATCTCTTAAAATACATAGATAATGGCAGAAAACATACATACAAAAGAAACATAAGAATTTATAAATTGAGATTAAACTATGCTTTGGGTGAAAATTCAAATTTCGCCTTCGAAGTCAACCATTATGCAGATGAAAACACCTTGAATCAGATATTCAAACATATAAAATATAAACAGTTCCCTGGGGTCGCTCAGGGCCAGGATGATCCTGGTCCTCTAAAGCAAGAATGTAAAAAAACCGTATCCAAGGTTGATTCAAGTACAGTGCTCAGAAGAATATGGCCTCAGTAGTGGGACCATTATCCATCAACCAAAAGTAGCAACTACCAGAGACTCCTTCAAAGCATCACTATGATTCTAAATAACTTAATGGCAAGCCAGAACAAAGCCCAACATTATTTATAGAAATAAAAATATCCAGTACCCAACAATGTGAAATGCAAATTACTGGTCTAGCTTGACTTAACAGGTATGCAATGACACAGAGAAATACAATTCATCACTAGCAAATCAATCAATCAATAGACCCCCAAATGACACAAATGAAAAAATCGGTACAGAAAGACTTTAAAAGAGGTGTGAGAAGTGGACCTCCTATGGTCAAGCATGGAGGTGACACAGGAACATAAGTCCTAGGAAGGCACAAATAACCCAAATGGAACTTCTAGCGATTAATGCAATAATTAACATAAAATATCAAAGCGGCCACATAATCCCGTTAAAACCAGGAATCTGCAAAGTAATATGCCATCGAGTAGTTGAGAGGCAGCAGAGAACAGTTTTAAAGTCATGGGCTCAGGAACCACAGTACCAGATTCTTGTCCCCTCTATCCCCCTCAGCTCTAAAATTACAACCATGAATCCCTGTTTAGGGTAGCTGCCATGCTGTGCCTCAGTTTCCTTCTCTGTAAAATGATCATAGTAATAACACCTTGCAACAAGCTTGCCCTAAGTATTACAATATTTACTATTCGTAAAGAACAGACAGGACACAAAGAATGTACAGGACACAAATTTTAATGGCTCCAAAAATACTTATGAAATAAAACGAAAAACAAATAAGCCAGCTATCCTCCCACAAACACACAGGCAACAGGTTCCCTCTCAACTTACCTTCTCTTTTATTCTTGAGTATTTTCTGTCCAGGGCCTGGAGAAAGCTGGCTTTCCTCTGCCCTGCTGGAGTGCAAGACTCCAGAGCTTTCAGGGTGCAGAAAGGTGTTTTGCTCCTCGCAGCCCCAGCGGCTTCTGGCGGCTCTTAAGCCCGTGGGAGGCGTGGCCACTATTTAACGTCTTGAATGTGATTGGTCCCCTCCCATCACCCAGGAGTACAGTTCATCAAGCTAGCTGGTAGTCTTCGTGCATTCTTAGGTAGCCACTCACTGCATGGAGGTTCTTCTCAGACAAGATATCCCCCAGAAGTATTTCCTGAGGAAATGTATTTCCCTGTTATTCTGCCTTGGAGAAGGCGATGGCACCCCACTCCAGTACTCTTGCCTGGAAAATCCAATGGACGGAGGAGCTTGGTGGGCTGCAGTCCACGTTATAATGCCTTGACTTTGACTAACATGTACAATTCAATATAACTTCCAGGTTAAATGAACTAGTCTGTAAACTCAGCGAAAGAGTCAGTCTGCAAATGAATTTTGCTGTAAAACAGCTTCCCAAACCTGATTCTACAGTGGAATCAGCTGGAAGGCATTTCGAAGGCCAACCCCCCGGTGATTCAGGCTTAATTATTTGGTCTGGGTCCCAGGCATTTGTGGAAAGCTCCCTTGGTGATTCTCACGTAGGATGAAATCCCAGCCTGGGATGAAATCTGCTGCTTTAGAGAAGCATCAGGTGCGCTTTGCCAGGAGCTTCACCTGAGTGCAGGGGCCTCCTGGGTCTATTCCCACCTCCTTTTGCTTCGGGTTGGGGGAGGGGGTGGGCAGGGACTTTAGAAACTATGAATTGCACCCAGGCTGCAGGTTAGAACTACCCGGAGAGGATTTAACTATTCCAATGAGGGTCCCTTTCCAGAGATTCTCACAAAATAAAATCTGAAGCCCCAGCATGGGAGTTCTTGAAGATCTCAGGTTGTTTTAATGAACATGTAGAAGTTCCTATATAGTGTAACTGTATATAACCTTGTTCTGCATTTCCCATCTCATGTAAATATTACAGTTTCATATAAAAAATAAAAATTAAAAAAGGTCTAATGGCTGGGAGCCTTTGTTTCATCCCATAACAAATAGATGGTGTGTCTATGAACTTATCAGGAGAAGGATGGGAGAAGCCATAGTTAGGGAGTTTGGGATGGACATGTGTACACAGCTATATTTATGCTATAAATAGTATATATATAAATAGTATATATGTTTATGTATAATAAACATATACATATTTATATGCTATAAATAGTAAAGTACATGGAACTCTGCTCAATGTTATGTGGCACCCTGGATGGTAGAGGAGTTTAGGAGAATTAATAAATGTATGTGTATGGCTGAATCCCTTCACTGTGCACCAGACTAACCTGAAATTAATCACAAGTGTTAATTGGCTATACCCCAATACAAAATAGAACATTTTTTTTTTAAAGATGGTATTTCTTAGAGCATAGGTCCCCAATCTCTGGGATCTAATGCCTGATGATATGAGATGGACCTGATGTAGTAATAATATATACAATAAATGTAATGCCTTTGAATCATCCCGAAACCATCTCCCCTACCCACATCTGTGGAAAAATTGTCTTCCACAGGAAGCCAGTCCCTGATACCAAAATAGTTGGGGACCACTGTTTTAGAGAATCTCTGGGGCCTGGGATAGAAGACGAGAGCCACATCTAGGAAAGACTTCCTGAGATTTGAAAACTAAGATGGAGCATGTGTCTTTAAAGAAAAGGATTTCAAGCAATTTTAGAACTGCTTATGTTTCTCAGGATAAGAAAATATGGGTATCGAGTTTTAAACCCCAGGAAAACTTTTCTAGTCTAGGGGCAACCATTTCAATATGTCACTGTAAAACATGAATCTGTGAAATTTCTTGGATGAATTTTTGAAACAAGGAGGGCAACCAGAGAGGATAGTGGAGGAAAAGTGGTTGAAGGTGATGGAAGGAGATGATCGTGGGTGTTCCTGAGTGCTGGAGGGTCTTCCTGGGTCAGAAACAGGGCTGACTACTCCAGACAGTGACAGTTTCTGCTCTGTCAGTGAAGTGACTGGGAAACATTTTATTTTCCAAGATAAAAGGGTATCTTTTCAGATTTCTGAGTGACCAAGGGAAATTTTAAGAGAGATCAAGTATCATGAAATATGGGAGATTGAGCAAATGAAAAGTGCTTGAATCGATAGCAAGTTCTGTCTAATTCATCTTGTGAGAAGCTGAAGTAGTAAGAAAGGGGCAGAAAGACATGGTCATGGAGACAAAAGCACACATTGATTGCCACTGTGCAGAGAAACCAAGTCCTCCCAGGCTGAAGGGGATCAGCAAGAGAGAGAAAGGGGGATGGGGAGCATATCAGGTAAGATTTCATGAGAGGCATCTCTATAAACAAGCAGCAAGGGTTCCCACCTTGGCCCATGATTTTTCTCCTTAATGGTTATAGGAGTCTTGTAAAGGGAAGTGTACTTCATCATGATTTAGAGCAGCTTGTACTTTCAAGGCTATGGGAGGAAACATGTAAGCTGATAGAAAATGACCAATTTAAAAAATTTCCAATAGCAACATGAAATACAACTTAGGGAAGTTCATACAGTGACAATTTTGGAAGTAAAGTGAATTTGAAGGAACAGAGAGGGACGCGGGTAAAGTGATTGAGGTTTCAGTGGGTATGGAGGGATAGTGGTGTTTCTGGATGGAAATAGTTGCCACATGAAAAGAGGTTTGAGAAGAAGTCAGAAAGCATGGGTGTGAGTGAGATCTGGGCGGGGCGGGGGGGGGGGGGGGGGGGGGGTTTGGGTGTGGCCGGGAGGAGGGAGGT